>RCUC01125487.1:0-10438 GCA_003697995.1 Taxidea taxus jeffersonii | reverse complement strand
TTTTTTTTTTTTTTGAAGATTTATTTATTTATTTATTAGAGAGAGAGCAATCACAGGCAGACAGAGTGGTAGACAGAAGCAGAGGGAGAAGCAGGCTCCCCACCAAGCAAGGAGCCCGATGTGGGACTCGATCCCAGGACGCTGGAATCATGACCTGAGCCGAAGGCAGCCGCTTAACCAACTGAGCCACCCAGGCGTCCCTGGCTCCCAGGTTTTTGAAGAAAGACATTTCTGTGTAGTAGAAAATTTACATCTCAGAGGGAGAGGAGAAAAAATTTACAATAGCAAGTTTTCTGAAGTAAATAATACTCTGAGATAAGGGAGACCAGAGGGCTATAGTCTGGAAGAAACTTGTCTAAAATTAGACTGAGGGGGAGGGGAAGGCTGTCTTGGTCACTCTTCACTCTGGTCAGCATAGAAAGGGACTACACTGTTTAACATCCTTCACATGCTCATTTTCCCTCTTGTCCTTGCTGTTTCCTTCATACTGGATTCCTCTGTGTTTACTCAGGATTAACCTTATTAAACAGATTTTTCAGATGTTAGGGATAAAGTAAACAGAAAAGTTGTGGTTGTTTCCAATGTGTAGTTCAAATGTTCTGCAAAAATGGCCTGAACTCTAGAGTCAAGATTGCTGATAACCAGCTCTGTGACCATTTCAACATCTCTAATGTGCACCTTTCATTTCTCTGTATCCTGATATGGGCTTCTCCTGGAATCTTATGCCTCTGCTCAATTTGTTGTGAGATTTTCTGATGGAATTCAGAAGACCTTTTAGAGTTGTAATCATTTAATTCTTTTTAGAAAGTTTCTGTGAAATCTATACTTTCCCAAAAAATAATTCACTGGGGGAGAAGCCATGTTGAGGGTGCCATATCTGACATTGTCATGATCTGATCACTATCATCAAACTTATTTATGGCTTATTATATACCAAAATGTTATTGTTTAATATCCATTATCTCACTTAACTTTCCAATAATTTAGTAAAATAGCCTTTATGAATATTCTAGTTTTACAGGTTAAAGAAAAAAAAGTAAAGCACAGAAAAGGGCTTACCAATTTTACAAAGGTAGGAAAAACTGAACATGTTTTCAATGTTCAGTTTTTCTGATTTCAAAGCCCAGGATTCTCAGCAATATGCCACACTTTTTCCCATATGGACATAATAATGGCCATAATAACTGGGTCATTTTATTGCCCTTTATGAAAAAGCAAACTTAAAGATAGTTTTGTTTTCAGTTCTCTCCTTCCCTCTTCCTCCCATATGCCTACACAGTGCTCATTACAATTAATCCTTCGTATCTTTCTCATCCCATGAAAATAGGCCTAGAAACCTATTACTGTTAAATTTCCCATATCCAAGATTTAAAACTTCAAAATGTTTCCCATGGATGCTCAAGTGCTTTAAACTTTTCTTATTAAGAAACTACTAGGGGCGCCTGGGTGGCTCAGTGAGTTAAAGCCTCTGCCTTCTGCTCAGGTCAGGATCCCAGGACTCTGGGATCGAGCCCCACATCAGGCTCTCTGCTCAGCGGGGAGCTTGCTTCTCTTCCTCTCTCTCTGCCTGCCTCTCTGCCTACTTGTGATCAAATAAATAAAGTCTTAAAAAAAAAAAAAAGAAAGAAACTACTAACCCACTCCTCCTTTTCATTGCTATATAATCATGAATCTTCCAGGATGCTGAAAATTTTATTGACTCCTAAGACCACTAAAATTCTTAGCCCTGGTAAGCCATACATAAAAAGCATAAACACAATACAAACAAATACGCTTGTGTCCATAGTTCAAAAATAAATAATAAAAAAGGTAGATAAGACTATTTTTTCTTTGGAAAGTACTGAAAAGGTACCAAGTAGGGTTTTTTGTTTGTTTGTTTTGTTTTGTTTTGTTTTAATTATCATGGCACAAGCTAGACATGGCAAGAGGAGTAGAACTTGAATGTCAAAATCAACTAGACCGTCAGATGCACACATGTAGTGCTACTTGTACATGAGCTTTGGCTTTATAAAACTCACAGTAGTAATAATGAATAAAAGAAAGATATAGGCTTCCTTCTGAAGGAAAGTGGCATCCAGAGATGTGATAAACACACATGAATATATGCACAGATGTGTGCGCACACACAGTATGTGTTATATACCTATGCTTACTCAATGTTTCCAATTGTTTCATTTTCTTTTTTACTTTTTTAGCTTAAGCTATATTCAGTTAGTTTTTTATCACATGTAGACAAACATTGTCTTGAATAATATAGTCTTGAAGAATGGAGACATTTGGGAGATGACCAATAAGGTATGTCCTTTTTGTCCTTTTTTCCCTTTTCATTTGCAGAGAAACAGCTCTTTTGGTTTTAACTATATAATTAATAAAACAGGGAATTTTATAAAACAAAGAAATATGAGATTTCTGGACAAAAGTTAAAGTAAGCAAAGACTAATACTTATAAGGAAACCTGCAAAGGGAATGATTTCCCTTTTGTTTTCTTTAGAGATACTAAAGCGTGGAGGAAGCTGGGAAAAGATGCATAGAGATGCGTTTTTTTTTATAACTAAACATCATTTATTTAACTTGCAGTGCCTGCTTTACAATTTCTTTTATAGACATCAGTTCACATATTGCTGCTTTCGGGACAGCAACTCTCACTTGCACACTCTCTCTCTCCCTCCCTCCCTCCTTCTCACCCCCTATCCTCAATTAACCAGTTAGTCAACTTCTCAGTCTCTCTCTTGCTTTCCCTGTATCCTCATTAGTTCATCTCAAAGTGAGAACCCTTTTACCCTGAGTGGACATATAACCCAGTGATTAGATATCCTATCCAATTATCTTCTTAAAGAAATATGATTCTTAAAATATTTATTTAATAAAAAATTCTCCACTTCTCATTTCACACTCAACCTAAAACAATTACTTGCTTGTTTTTACATCTTAAAGAAAATTAAATCTTTCTTCTTTAGCTCTAGATTCTGATGGTCATGCAATATACTAACAAATATAATATAATGGGTGGAAAGGAGGTAAGATTGAATTAATACTGAGAATCATTCTTTATTATTTTCAAGAGATCTCCAGTTCTGTGTAGGCAGTAAAGAAATAAAGGTTTTAGTTTCATAAACTCATAAAAAGATTCCTAACAACAATCTTTATTGTTACTGAATTAAGACTGGGACTAGAATGTTCAGGCAGGATATTTTGTTCAGCAAGCATTTTTGAAATCATGTCGGGGATGTATAGGTTAGATGAAGGGACATGGTGTCCATTCCCAAGTATTCCCAAGTATCCCTGGAATTGTAGAGAAAGAATGAAGGGACAATTGTTATTAAACAATTGTCAGAAAGGAACTCCAAAAAGGTAACAGACATAGAGATATTCAGATCAGCTCAAGAACCTAGAGCAGAGTAGAAATGAAAAATAACTCCATGTCTAGGGCTTTTTAGTAAGAGAACATGGTGACCAGCACTCAATATTTTCTGAGGTCTGAACAATAGGCAATGAACTAGTTCACCATGTACTTTGGCTTAGATTAGGCTGCAGATAAATTGCTTGACAAAGTAAATCAGAAACTGTAGAATGGGTAAAGAGGGTAGTTACTGAAGCTCCCATCTCTCAAGAGCTTGTCAGAAGTAATTTTCAATTGAGATTGAAGATCTATAACATCTTTGTAAATGTTTTCTTATCACAGAAACCAGGATATGAGGTATGTTTTTGAGAGGAAGTCATAGAAAGCATAAGTTCATTTCTCTTAATCTATTGCATTCTCTTGACTTAACTGCCTAGAGGTGGAGGAAGAGAAGGAGTGGAGGAGCTAGAAAAGCAAGTAAGACAGAGAGTAATGAGAGAATAAAATAGGAAAAAGGAAATAGAAGAATCAAGGAAGGACAAGCAGGAATCTCCTGAGCAATAAGAAGGCATAAGATCATGTGTGTCAATGATCCAGGAGAAATCAGGTTGAAATATACATCAACTGGCTGAAAGGGTAAAAAAGAAAAAAAGGTACCATAAAATGGTCATTCACAGCCTGAGGATAGGAGAAGGTAGAGCCTCGGAGAGAAATGCTACTATAAAGTTATCTACCATAGACTTTCTTAAAGTTGGGAGTATGACTGAAGATTGTGCACATCCATCTCCAGTATCATTTTGTCCTGTTTGGATGTAAAAACCTTTTTTTTCTCTTTCTGCTTTTTCATTTTGACTATTTTATCATTGCTTCCAGTCATCTGTTCTTAAGAACAGCAAAAGGAGAAGCTAAGTGAATAAGTTGACTATGCTCTAGTTATTACTTGAAAGTTAAGAGAGAGGTTGGCATTGGAGCAGTTGGGGAATCTATTTTTTACTAGTTTCAAGTAAGTACAATTCAATGGTTCAGTGCATCAGTCAAATAAACTTGGATGTGGTGTCTAACCATTATGAAGTCAGTGAGTTTTGACAATCTCTTAATCTTACTATTGAGTCTAAAATTTGGCAAACGGGAACAATTATAGTCTATCAAGAATTATAATGAAGGTTAAGTTAAAAAAATGCGTGTCATTTTTGTAGTATGGTTTTTGTTAAATTTTCAACAAGTGCTAGTTGTTATTTTAGTTGAAAGAGCAATAACAAGAAAGTCTTCAAGGAAAAATGTATTTTTCTACCTTTCAAAAACTCCCACTCTGGACCTTGTTTGAGATATTGTTTAGACACTATAGGTCATTCAATTTTCAACCTCAGTGTCCAGATATGTGTTAAGATAATATTGCCTGTGCTCTGTAAATTATTAGTAAACAGCTTTAGAAACAAAAAGAGAGCTATGTCCTGTATCACCTACAAATATATGTGAGAGTGTGTGTGTGTATTTGATAGCCAAGAGAAGTCTTTATCTTTAAGGTATATATATGCTTTTTTCCAAAACAGGATTCACATTTCCATAAATTGGGGTGTGACTGGGAGCATTTCACCATGACTTGAGGGAACTACCCAAATAAAACTTAAAACAGTCTTAGCACAGAAGAAAAGTCCACTTTCAGTACCCATAGTCAGGTGTTAGCAAAAGATTTGAGAATGATTGCTTGTCTATGAGGAAGAAGGAGAAAAAGAATGGTGTCCAATAAATAACTTTGTGATTCCTGCCTGTCCTAAGCTAACATCTAAGTATGTGGCTTACCAGCTACTTAGCTTTAAACTAATTTATTAATCTGAGTTTCCATTCATCTATGTGTAAAATGTAAATATTAATATTTATCTCATAGTTATTGTAAGGGTTAGTCAGCATGTCCCTTATTTTATTAAGTTTTTTATTTTAACCCCAGTATATATTGCTTCTTGGCCTTTTGGCTAAGATCAAGTGTATTTTAACCCCAGGATAGTTAACATCCAATGTTATAGTAGTTTAGGTGTGCCATGGTTCTAAAAGATACATATAAGACATTTCATCCAAGGAAAATAGAATACACATTTTCTTTAAGTACACACAGAATTCCCTGGCTAACTCATAAAAAGAAACTTAACAAATACTAAAAATTTTAGAAGACTGAAATCATGCCAAGAAGATTTTCAAGCACAATGGTACAAACCTAAAGATCAGCAATAAAACAAAGCTGGAAAATCTACAATGTAAATATTAAATATTTAATATGTAAACATTAAACAACACACTACTGCACAAGCAATTGGCCAAATAAGAAATCAAGTGGCAAATCAAAATTTGTCTCAGAAGAAAAAGAAAACACAATATTCCAAAACCTCTGGTATGTAGTGAAAGCAGATGTTAGAGTGAAATTTATAGTATAAATGCTTGTATTAAGAAAAAAAGGTTCACATAAACATTACACCACAAGGAACTAGAAAAAGAAGAAACTTAGTTGGAATTTAGCGGAGGAAGGAAACAACTAAAATAAATAAATAAATAAAATAGATACCAGGATAAACAATAACATAGCATTGAAAGTAATGACCAGTTTTAAAAAAAATAGCAGTGTTTTAACTATATTAACAAAGACTAAAAAGAGAGAATACTCAAAAACAAAAATGAGAAATGGAAAATGATACAACAGAGAACCACAGAAATACATGGTGTGGTAACAGATTTTTACCAAATAATAATATATTAACAAATCAGATAATTTAGGGGGGAAAAAAGATAATTCCTAAAAATGCATATTACCATGATTGAATCACAAATCTTGAATCTAAGAAATATTTTTAGACCAATAACAAGAATGAAAGTTGAATTAGGAATTAAAAGTCTCCCAGCACAGAAAAACCTAAGGCCACATGGTTCCACTGGTGAAACACTAAAACATTAAAAAAAAAAATAGGGACGCCTGGGTGGCTCAGTTGGTTAAGCGGCTGCCTTCGGCTCAGGTCATGATCCCAGCGTCCTGGGATGGAGTCCCACATCGGGCTCCTTGCTCGGCAGGGAGCCTGCTTCTCCCTCTGCCTCTGCCTGCCTTTCTGTCTGCCTGTGCTCGCTCTCTCCCTCTCTAACAAATAAATAAATAAAATCTTTAAAAAAAATAACAATAATTAATGACAATCTTTATCCAAATCTAACAAATAATGGAATATGAACACATTCAGACTCATTCCAAGAGGCCAGTACTACCCTGATACCAAAGCAGCATAAAAAAAAAAAAATACAAGAGCAAAAAGGTCTAGTTTGGGGCACCTGGATGGCTCAGTGGGTTAAAGCCGCTGCCTTCGGCTCAGGTCATGATCCCAGGGTCCTGGGATCGAGCCCCGCACCGGAGTCTCTGCTCAGTGGGGAGCCTGCTTCCTCCTCTCTCTCTGCCTGCTTCTCTGCCTGCTTGTGATCTCTGTCTGTCAAATAAATAAATAAAATCTTTAAAAAAAGAAAAAGGTCTAGTTTGATATAATTATTGCTACTCTGACTTTCTTTTGACATATAACTATGTATGTGACAGATGTGTGATAGATGTGATAGATGTTCTTTAAAGAATGGGCATCATGAAGAGATAGAAAAGTTAAAGAAAGATGGTTATAGTAAAAAGCATATGTTAAATGTGTCTCTCATTGCCTTTGCAGAGATTGGGGTAACAGCATGTTAGTCCAGTAGAAAAAGCTAATCTCATACACTAACCTGAATACAAAAGTTATATAAACCAGCCTTTTAGTTAAAGAAACATCTCTCATTAGACAGTTGGGTTTATATCTAAAATATAGAGCTAGTGAAATATAGACTGTCTTGATAACTTTTAGAAGCTATTTGAAGACTTACCAACACAAGTCTTGAAAATAGGCAAGGCATAGTTCAAAAAAACTAGTCAAATAATGACCTTAACAAGCTGTGGTTCCTTCTGACCAGCTTTCTCAATGCCAGTGTTATTAAAGAATATAGCCAAGTATTAGAAAGGGACTAGATCCTGGAGGTACACTTGTTTTTTCCAATGTCTGTGGATATCACCTCATCCATGCATACCACCCTCCTCTTCCATTCTTTTTAAATTAACTCTCACTGTACCTTGAATTCTGAAATGTACATCTTGCCAGTCTAGACATGTCCAGACACAAACAAAGACAGGTTCTATCAAAATCTCTTAGGAATTCCCAAATTCCTATATGAGAGAAAAATAACTGTTTTAACTTGAATTCAGTGTCTACATGTGGTCTAGTTAATTATGGTAGGTTGGGCATCTAAAAAATGACTTTTGGGACTCTTGGGTGGCTCAGTCATTAAGCATCTGCTTTCAGCTCAGGTCTTGATCCCAGGGTCCTGGGATCGGCACCCGATCCCAAGTCGGGCACCCAACTCAGTGGGGAGCCCCCCTCTCCCTCTGCCTGCAGTTTGCCCTGCTTGTGTTTTCTCTCTGTGTCAAGTAAACAAAATCTTTAAAAACAAACAAACAAACAAAACCCCAATGACTTCCATCTCTTCAATCCTTTGGAACAGGTGACCATTTTGAGATGGACAGATACTGTGAAATATTAATAAAGAAAAATTGGCTATAGGAATGTAAGCTGTAAGAAGCCCACACTTTCCACTTATTCAACACTTATTCAAGTAATTATTAGTGAGTACCTTAAAGGTATGCTACCTTATCAGCTTGGTTCAAATTAACAGGGTCAATGTGGAAACGCTGGAAGTAATGAAGGCTTATATGAAGAGAGTCATCATCAAAAAAATCACCCAGTACCATTTTCTCCATGAGTAACATAGACTTTTCCATCAGTTGTACCACATTTTAGTTTTATGCCTGAAAATAGTCAAATTCTAATTTGGAGTAAAAATAAGAGATTATTTTCTCTTTTCTTTATGTTCAAACCAAGAGTCTTACCTCAAGTTTATACTCCCAAATCAGGTTATCTAAAATCTAATATGGTTAGTTCTTTTTTATAATGATTGCACTGAAGTTTTATTAATCTCCCTGTAAGTGGTTGAAGAAATGGGTAGCATTCCTCCACATATTGAAGGAGAATACCAACCCATTCTCTGCATTCTTTCCTCCAACATTCAGTTCTAAAGACAAATTCTCCTGTCAGTTTTATCTCAGCACCTGTATGAATCTAAATATTTTATTATTTGAGCTGTTACATTGACAAATTTTGAAAATGAGATAACTTTATGTTCTTACAAATCATCTTGCAGGGATAATGAAGATGAGTGTTCACAACAGGAAATAGCCTTAGCAGATGCTACAGGAGACATCAGTCACTTTTTGTTCCCTTCCTACCCTAATTAGTCATCTTGACTCCCATCAAGTCCATTACTTCTGAATCTCATATACTGCCTCTTATCAATTAATCATGGTTGTGGTAGGCTGAATAATAGCCCACAAAAATATCCAGATTCAACTTTCTGGAACATGTTCCAATGCTACCTTATACAGAAAAGGAAACTATACAGATGGGATTAAATTAAAGATTTTGAGATGAAGAGATTATCTAGGATTATCTGAATAGGTACTACATATAATCACAAGTATCCTTACATAGGCGGATAGGTATCTGCTGATATCTTGATTTTAGTCACATCACATTGAGTCTCTTTCTTCCAGAACAGCAAGAAAATAGATTTATGTTATGTCAAGCCCCAAATTTTGTGGCAGTTATAGCAGCAACAGTGAACTAATTCAGTGGTGGTCCAGATTTGTATGGAAAAGGATTTTAAGCAGTCTTCAGAACTCAGAAGTAATGTTGGGATTTATTGGTCTTGGTTGTCTTGAGTTAGGAAGCAGTGCAATGGCATCTGTGTTACTTAAACTTAATTTCTGCATATTTTGAAAGACACTACAAGACTAAGGGTAGTTTAAAACCTATTGTAGAGATTAGTTATGACATCTCGAGCCTATTGTCACTGTGCTGGCCTTTATCACACAAATAGTTGTCCCTTGGCATTCTGGAGAGATATATTCAGACACCTTGGCAAATCAGTAATTGGTTGCATCACCCAAAATTTCCTAATTCACTATTCTGAATACGTTATGCATACTTTCTTTCTTTTTATAATCTTCACAGCAGTCTGATGAATAGGGGTAATTATTATAACCCAGCTAAGTTATAAGAAAATTGAGGCTTAGCGAAGTTAAATAGTGTGTTGATGACTACACAGCTAATAAATGGTTGAGCTGTACTTCAAGCCCTAGCAGTCCAACTTCACAAGTCTTAACCTGTGTGCTGCTGGGTCTCCAGCATGCTCGGGAATTATTGTTAATTGCGACAGGAAGTCAGGAAGGTGAAGTCATTGAGTGGGTTTGCTCCTGAGCTGCTGTAATTGAGCCTTCACGGCTCGTGAGTAGCTCTATTCAGCCTTGGCTGGGCGCTCTATGTACACTTGCCTACTTAAGTTCCAGAACAACCTTATAGCATAGCCATGATTTTTCCTAAATGCTCACTTTCAGGTCTCTAGAAAATATTAAAAAACTCTAAAACTCTAAGCATCAGTAGACAATTATAGCCTAAAATATTTTTCACCAATAAATTAGTAAATAATCATTTAAAAATTAGATTAGCTCTTGACAAGAAAGCAGTAAAGGCTAGTAGGCAAGGTCATTATCATTTGCAATGACAGAAAGTTTCAGTAAAAGTGAAAAAAATAAAAAGGGATCAAGGTACAGAGAATGTGGATGCATGTTGTAGAGCTCCATTTATCCTCCCTTATGTCCAGATAGCAGCATGTTCCCCTTCACTATACATAGCTCATTTGTGTGTACAATGTATTATGTACCTAATTTCTCTTTTGAGTTATTTGTTATTTATCTTAAAGGATGAGATGGTCAAACAGTGGAAAAACCATGAAAATATCAGAAAACTGCACAAGGGGTTTCCCTCCTCTACTGCACTAGGGAAATGCCTAGAGCTGAACTCATGTGGTGACACCAGGGCCTGAGTCATGCCTTTCACTGTAGAAAAATGCTGGTGTATTTGTGGACTATTTCATTATTCCTTCTGGCTGCAATGTGGAATAATGTAGAGAAAAGAAGGGAAGAAGATTGCTTAAGGTGCA
>RCUC01125485.1:0-27279 GCA_003697995.1 Taxidea taxus jeffersonii | reverse complement strand
TTTTAGCCTAGGGCTTTTCCAATACAAACATCTGCTTCTATTTTCTTGCTAACATTTAAATGATGTTCCTAATTACATGATTTCAAATGCTGTATGTTGTTAACAAAAATGATGATATTCACTGACTTTGGAGCACGTAATTTGTGTTCCAATAAATGGCTTTTCAGTCACGTGATCACATAACCCAAACTGGTTCTAATGTTTATAAGACCGGTATAATTCTATTTCTGTTCATGTACTAAGGAAACTTAGTACTGCATTTCTACTTCTCTACATTTTCTCTCCCTGCATCTCTTTACTAAATCTGGCCAAATGTAGAGAAAAAGTAAAATATTTAAGAGGAACCATGTTGACTTCCCTACCAGGAATAAGACATAGGTGGGCAGGAAAAGCAAAATACACTTGTGAATCAGCTACTGTGAAAACTAAGCCATGCGTACAAAGCATCTCAGAGCAGTTTGCTTGTTTTGCCAAAGAAAACAAAATGCAAGTAAACCTGTGAGGATCCTAGTACAACTTGGAGAATGAGTAGAGATACTTTTTCTAAGAGTCTCTGTAACTGAGACTCTTAGTTTTTTTTTATTTTTCAGAAATGTTTTCAAAATACAGACTAGTTCAGAATATAAGATAACAAACATTCCTACAGCTACCAGTCAGGATTGGAAATTTTAGCACGTTTGCTCATTGTCTTTTGTTTTTAATCAGACGAGATAATACTTTACGGAAAAGTGAAATTCCTTTTGCTTCCTATTCCCTGGCTTTTTTTTTTTTTTAAGTAAACTCCACACCCAACATGGGGCTCAAACTCACAGCCTGAGACCAAGAGTCACATGTTCCGCTGGCCAAGCCAACCAGGTACCCAAACCCCATGCTTTTTCTTACCTTCAACTCCCCAAGAGCAACTATAACCATGAATTTTGCATGAAGCCTTCCAGATTTCCAGATAGGTATGCGTATCTGTGAATATTACGTTCTATCTGTGTTTTGTTCTATCTGTGTATTGTTCTATCTGTGTTTCAAAATTTGCATGTAGGATATCTTACCACATGTAAGTTACCATAGCCTGAGTGTTTTATTAAGTATCCAGTCTTTTTATTTTTTAATTTTATTATTATTATTATTTTTAAAGATTTTATTTATTTATTTGACAGAGAGAGAGATCACAAGTATGCAGAGAGGCAGGCAGAGAGAGAGAACAGGAAGCAGGCTCCCTGCTAAGCAGAGAGCCCTATGTGGGGCTCGATTCCAGGACCCTGAGATCATAACCTGAGCCGAAGGCAGAGGCTTAACCCACTGAGCCACCCAGGCGCCCCATGAGTGTTTTATTAAGTATCCAGTCTTTAAAAAAAAATCTCTTCAATTGATATATATAGAGATCCAGTGTGATATTCTACATTTTACTTATTCATTTCAGTGCATGGCTGTCTAGGCCATTTCCAATACTTGAAACATTTTAAAATATTTAAAATAGGAATCAAAGTTCCTGGAAAGAATGACAGCCAGTATTGAGCCACTATCCAAAGGGTGAGGAAGCGTAAAAAAAATTCTATATTATTTTCTAGACACAGAACTTCTGACCATTCGATGTCAGGGAATCCATTGGCCCTTTTGTGTGGAAAATTTGTTATGGATGGTATTTTTATGAGGAAAGCATCCAAGACTCTTGTGAGATTCTCAAAGACACCTGTGCTCCCCAAAGGATGAAGAACTGTCATTTTGAAATGTCTCCTAGTTACTCTGGGGAGTAATCATTGGTTCCTATAATAATCCTTCTGCCTCCCACCATCCGTTTTTGAAGGAATTGCTGCCTTTAACTGTGGCTTAAATTTAATTTAACAATTAAGTCTTGAGAATGCATTGAATGCCAGCAGTGCAGACAAGTTGCCGGGAGCAGGGACAAGAATAGGGCAGGGAAAGCCCTGGTCTCAATGACCTGAAAGTTTATTGAAGAAAGGCCATGCTAACACAGCTCTGAGGCAGCGCTCTTGACTTCTGGTTAGAGAACTCTGTGCTGTGGGAACTTTTCCTGTGCCTTGGGGTGCATCAGCAGCATCCTGGTCTCTACCCAGTAGAAGCTCGTCGACTCTTTCCCACAGGCTGTGATAACCAGTGACCCCAGACATTACCATATATCCCGTGGGAGGCAAAATCTACCCTCGGTTTAATGTGATGAGCAGCGCCAAAGGGAAGTCTGGATTTTAGTTCTTACAACACTTCTTTGAATGAGCAATTTATGCGAAATAAAGGCCTTGGTTCGTGAGGGCAAGAAACCTGGACTGGAATACTTAGAGAAGGGTGTTCTTGTCTTGGAATGTTACAAATTACCTGATGACCTTGGGCAAGTCGTTCACCTCTTCTGAGCCTCAGTTCCTTTCTAAAATGGGATGGTTAGAGACTTAACCGCTCAGAAATTCAACAGTATCCTTGGGGAATCTGAATCCTTGGGGAACTGTCAGGATGGGGGTGGGGAAATGGCATTTGGAAACTGGTGCTATTTTGGGAAAAATGAACACAGGGAAAATGCTTTGCTAAATATTGTATGTCATCGAAAGAACCTTTTTCTTAGAAAACGTATACTCTGGATGGGTTTGCCACATTACTTCTTTTTAAATGATCTTGTCAATTGCTTTCCTCGTTATAAAGCAATCTTGTAGACTCTATTAACAGGAATTGCAGGCTGTTTATCTCTCTTATAAATTTTGTCTCCAGGAAAGGGGGCTAGATTTATAGCCAATGGCATTTTTAAGAGCTCCTTCTCTTAGCCACAGCACAGATACAGTCAATGAAAGCTTCTCTTCTTGACCACTCAAGCAACATAATCTTGGGTGAATGTCCTGAAAAATAGAGTAATGCCAGTTCTGCTAACGGTGTATCTTTGATTTCTACTGTGCCAAAGGTGACATGGTCTATTTTTACATAAATGGACACCAGAAATAGATATCATTAAAGCAACTGCTTAGCCATTAAACAGCTCTGGGTTTCAGTTTATTAATCCTAGGGTCAGGATTCCAAATGGATGGTAAAGAGATTTGGGACTGGACCTTCTCAAACTATTCCCTCTGGTCACTATGAGGATACTAGTCCTTACCTGGAATTTATTTCCCCCAGCTGATCACCTCTCACGGGACTATTTCCTTACCCACTCTAGATTCAATAGTCCTCTACACGTTCTCTTGCTTTACCTGATTATTAACTGTCTTCCCTTCGGACAAGGGAAGTTCCAGAAGCAAAGACCTTATATTGACTTACTAATTGTTGCATGCCAGAACCGAGAACAGAACTGACACACAGTAGGCATTCATGACATTCTTCTCCTACCCCTCTCCCCTGCCCCCTCCACCTTTTTCTTCTTCTCCTTCTCTTCCTCCTCCTCCTTCTTTCTCTTCCTCTATTTCTCCTTTTCCTCTTTATTCTCTTTTATACATTTAGTGTAATCTTTAAGATCTCTTTCTCCAACTCCAGATCGTACAGATTTGACTCTTCCTTTTAAATGTTTTATAGTTTTTCATTTCATTAGATCTATGGTACATTTTGAGTTAAGTTTTGTATAAAGTGTAAGGTTAAGTAAGAGGTTGATTTTTTTAAGAAATATGAATGTTTAATTGTTCTAATACAACTTATGGAAAGGGCTAACATTCCTCAGTTGGGTTGTCTTAGTCCCTTGCAAAAACTCCACAGGCCATTTCTGGGTATTTCTGGACTCTCCATTTGGTTCTATTGACCTATGTGCATATCTTTTAGCCAATACTACCTTGCCTTGATTGTTATAGCTTGACAGTAAATCTTAAAACCAGGTACTGTGGTTCCTTCCACCTTGTTCTGCTTTTTTAAGACTGAGTAACTCTTGGATGAATGAATGAATTAAACGCTTTCCTTTCCCTCTTTGCCTTGCTATTGGGATCTTATATCAGACACCATAGCCTCAGGGAAATCTTTCCAGGTAATCCAAGCTGTGTTGCATCACTGACTATTTCCTCTGGATAATACCATGAACCTCTCTCTCCTCTTGGTACCCTCTTGGTTCTCATTTGGGGGTGGCTGTGTCCCACAGAGGACATATGGTAATGTCTGGAGACATTTTCAGAGGTCACAACTGGAGCGTAGAGTGTGGAGTCCCCCTGGGCACATCCTGCAATACATGGGTCAGCCCCTCAACAATAAGGAATTATCCAGCCCAAAATGTCCATAGCACTGAGGCTGAGAAACACCACTCTAAGCAAATTGGTAATTTTACATTTACTTGTGTCATTCCTTGCTGAATGTCTGACTCCCCTACTAGAATGCAAAATAATCACTATGGCTTGGGATCTGAAACCCATGAAACCTTATCCAGCCACTTTAAAATCGGGACCACCGGGCAGCTCACTTGGCTGTTGACTTTGCCAGTTCCTAGATGGAGTCGATAATGAGTTATATTAGAAACAAGCCAAACATTCATTCTCTTTGGTAGAAACAAAACAGAGTAGATATTTAACCATTTAACTGTGCATAACAGAGCCTGAGAAGTAAACCCCAAAATGCAAAAAGCCAAACACTGGAGAGTATTCAAGTGTTAATATATAAAATGATCAACCAGAGGAACACATGAAAGAACTGTGTGGTAGCTTTACTGTAAGTAAGACATGCCATATCTTTGGATTTGGGTGTTGATGAGAGGATAAGCAAATTGACTCCAGAAGGACCTAAGCATAAAATATATGTAAACAGCATCCCTTCCACTTGAGAAAAGGAAACCTAGTAACCTCCTCCAATAAGGTACAATAGAATTTAACAAAGGAGAAGAATGAATACTCACAACCCCCTACAATGAAGAAAAGACAGAATAGTTACACAGTGGTCTAAAAAAAGCCTCATTGGGAACTGGTAGTTCTTTAATACCTGTAGTAATAGATCAAAGCTTCCTTCTCTTTAACCATTTGAAGAGGGGATGAACCACTTTATTTGTTAGGACATCAGATAAGTCATGCTAGAGTTAGGAAAATTCATGTATCCTTCCGATTGTTTTCTAAAAATTTTAATAAGCGTCCAAACTATCCAAGGACTCAGTTGGTCCAATAATTTCACTGACAGATTCTGTCTAAGTTGATGGAGGCTTGATGTAGTAAAGACAGTTTGGCAGCCAACAGCCTTCACTCAAATATATACACCACCAGGAGACTGGAAATACACGCTTTGAATTGGATTTCCAACAAACAAACAAGAAAAGCTTTAGTGTAATCCTCACTGCCTTTAAAGTTATCCTCAAAAGCCTCCTTACGGGCTCGCCTTAGGGATTCGAAAGATTTAAAATGTCTGTCCTTCTCTGCAACCACAATAGTTTGAAGTGAGAGACCGTGAGGAAACAGATGGTTAAAGAAACTTTGTTTATTTTCTTCTTATTTTTGATTTTAATCTTTTCAAGTTTCTGAGGACTCAAAACAGATGTTTGTGACCTGCTTATTTTTTTTTAAGCAGTAAAGAAAATCTGACCCCAAAGTGTTAGGGACAAATCTGTTTAATCAGTGGTTAGATTTGATCTACTGAGTTCCCAGATAGTCTTTTAATCATCAGGACAAATCATGACACACATTTTAAAACAATCTTCTTTACTATGTGAACCTCTTTTCTGAAGAAGGACGCTGTGTAAAAACGCTCTGCTTTGGTCTTGAAGCAGACCTCAACTATTCACTTCGGTGCCAATTTGTAGAGAAGGTTCTATTTATAATCTCCAGAAATCAGATGACATCTTTTATCCTTCACAATTACACTTAAACGAATAGAAATAAGAGTTCTCTTTTGACACCCACTCTCCCACCCCTGAGCCGCAAACCTCTGGAATTTACCACTTAGGATCAGTGGTCCTTACCCAGGGACAATTTTGTCCCTAGGGGACATTTGAGAATGCCTGGGAATATTTTGGGTTGTCACAACTGGCCAGGGTGGGGATGAAGATGTACTCCTGGCATCCAGTGGGTAGAAGCTGGGGGTGCTGCTAAATTTCCCACCAAGCACAAGACAACCCCCATTCCGAAGAATTCTCTAGCCCCATATATCAATAATGCCAAGGTTGAGAAACCCTAATCCATGATTTTTATCACTAACATTAATGGAATCAAATGTGTATGTCCCTGATAGGTGGTTTTTAGCAGTGTATTTTTAAAACAAGATTAGCCTTTAGTTTCTTATCTTTCAAGCAGGTTAAAATATTAATGGGGCAATCAATGATTTCCTCAACCGAGACTCCAAACATCAAGACTCCATTACGGACCTTTCAAAATAACTCCTCTATTTTGGTATCTGGGAAAACCACATGATTATAGTGGGTGCACGTTCCACCGGAAGGATCATCCAAGGAAATCCGGAGTTGGCACCTTCTCTAAGACTTCAGAGAAGAGGCTATTGATTTTCTAGCATCCTTTTTTTTTTTAACGGGCTACCCACTGTTGTGGTAAGTTTTTATTCTAAAAATACCAAAATAACTAAGTGCTGGATCCAGTGGTATCACTGAGGGTTCAATACGTTTAGAACTGCACTATCCCTAAAGATGCAGGCCAATGGGAATGAATGAAGTCTACTTTCTGGTGTTACCCGATAATTGTGTTCTGTCTACAGGAGGTGCCCGATAAATGCTCACCAGCCAATGTGCCCTAGAATGAGTTCACCCAGAGACAGAGCCTGAGCCAAGAATCAGGTTCTCCCATTAGACACAGGTGAAGAAGTGGGGGAAAGGGGAGGAAAGAGAACAAGGCTGAGTCATGTCCAGCCCCGGCCTGGGCATGACGGTGCAGGCAGAAGAGAGCAGAAAGTACACCTCAGACCTTATCCCACCTGGAGGGAGAGGAGCTGGGTTTTTATACCTCTACCAGTCATCGGCTTCCCTGAGTGAAGGAAGGAAATTCCCTGGCCCTTTGACTTCCCAGGGAAGGGGCTGTAGTTGCCAAAGTCAACCCTCTGAAGAAAGTCCCACGTGGGAAGAGTGAAGAGTCAGGCAGGAGACGCTGGTGGTCACGGGGACCTAAGGGAACCTGTGACTTGCATGGCACCACGGCTTGTTGTGGGGCAGCTCCCCTAGTTTATGGAATCTGAAATCTTCCTTCATGCCATCAGCCATTCATTCAACAAATACTTTTAGAATTTCCACTGTGTGCCATGAGCTGTGTTGTAAGCTGGACAGAAATGGCGCAGGTGAAGTGTGTGTAGCTAACAGGTGAGGGCAGCATGGTGCTGGAGTGGGGGGACCAGCCCGTGGCGGGAGGAACACCTAACAGCCTGGGAGAAATGATCCTGAAGACATAATGTTGAGTTTGAGACTTGAAAGGTAAGAGTAGGGGCACCTGGGTGGCTCAGTGGGTTAAAGCCTCTGCCTTCAGCTCAGGTCATGATCCCGGGGTCCTGGGATCAAGCCCCGAGTCGGGCTCTCTGCTCAGAGGGGAGCCTGCTTCTCCCCACCACCCGCCTGCCTCTCTGCCTACTTGTGATATCTGTCTGTCAAATGAATAAATAAAATCTTAAAAAAAAAAAAAAAAAGATGGGGCACCTGGGTGGCTCAGTGGGTTAAAGCTTCTGCCTTCCGCTCAGGTCATGATCCTAGGGTCCTGGGATCGAGCCCCGCATCGGGCTCTTTGCTCTGCCTGGGGCCTGCTTCGGGGCCTGCTTCCTCCTCTCTCTCTGCCTGCCTCTCTGCCTACTTGTGATCTCTGTCTGTCAAATAAATAAATAAAATCATTAAAAAAAATAAAAATTAAAATTAAAAAAAAAAAAAAAGAAAGGTAAGAGTAAGTTAGCTTAGTGAGATGTCTAGAGCCCAGGGTTGGTCATGAAGATTGTCCAAGGCATAGGGATCAAGGTGAACGACATCCTTTTTGACACTTTGGAAACTAAACATAGTGGAGGAAAGAGAAGCACAATAGAAGCACATGTTTCATCTGTGACTCTTTAAGCAAATACTAGTGGGCTCTTAACTCCCTGAAGATATCACTGTAATTTTTCTTGGGGACATGGTCTTTTGGGGAGGAGTTTATACTTTTCCTCCCATTTGTCCCAGTGAGGACCAGGAAGCTCTTGGGACCTGTGAGGTTAGAGGACTGAGACCATGGAATTGGGGCACCATGGATTTTATCATCAGTGTAGATGTCACCAGAGGTGAGATGTCTTAAAGAGACAGAAAGAAGGACAGATGTAGGCCAAGGAACTTGCTACTCTCAGCTTACCAGATGAATGGTGTCTGTGGGCACCTAGCACCACAGCAAGGTCCTAAAGACCCTCCACTGGGGATTGGCATCGACCCTCAGTCATTGGGTTTCAGGAGAGGAGCTGCAGGGGTCGTGGGCAACAGAGGACACAGAGCAGTTGGGGACAATGGTTTCTTACTAATTAGTATAGAGGTACTTCACTATTTGAAAAACTAGTAGTGTCCCTCTGCATGTATCAACTGAACACATGAATGGAGACTGGTGTATAAGATTTTTAAAAGTCTTCAGTCACACAGTCATTTCTATTCCCTGTTTTGGGTAGCAACACAGGCACAGGGAACATTCCATTTTTCTCTTTACTACAACAAAAGTAACAATACAGTGGAACAGTAGTGTCACATGCATAGGATAAATATAACAAAGAGAACTTAGTGGGGGTTCAAGATGCTGGCAAACTGGAGAAGGGTGCCCAGTCTAACGGGAGTGACCACCACTCAGATGGAACCAGGGGGGAATGCAGGCCCAGTATAACCCAAACTTCGGAGTTTTCAAGAGAAATCAGAAACTACAAAATTTAAGAGAAATCTCCTGATATTTAAATGTTGGCAGCTAATTAAAATTGTTTTTAAATACTATGTGAACCAAACGAAAAATGGTCTCATTGGCTTTCCACTTCTTCCTCACCCCTCTGTCCTTTAATTCCTAGAATTCTGGGGGCCTGTGCAGAGTGGACAGTTCCCTATTTCTAAGAACAATCCTTTGTCTCTTACAATGGTGGTCACAGGTGCCAGGGGACATTTTAGATTCTGTCGTTCAAGTAGTAGAGGTGATTAAGTCTGCACATAATGACATTTCTGGAAGGGAAATGGCCAGGGCTGGTGAAGATTTCACCACTGAACTTATGACAAGAATGACTCATTGTGATTAATTCACAAAACTGGAAAATCTCTACTTCGAAGTTCTTGGGAAGGATATGAAAATACCCAAGAGACTTATAAATGGCAATGCAGTTTCCTATCTACCTTGATTTATCAACCTTATCTATGAGAGACTTTGCTCTCCTATGAGCCAGCTCGGCTCCGTGTGTGGAGACCCCAACTTGTTTAAAGTGGGCATTCAAAGAAATATGAGTTATAAAACACCAGATCATAGCACGCATGTGCCCAACTTACTCAAATTTAACTATGTGAGTTTGGCCAAAAGAAAAACATCCTTCAATTTTTACCTTCACCTTCTCACCCTACAAACCAGACTCTGGCCGCCAATGCTTCAGGAAGAGAGAAGTCACAACCAAAGTGCAAAAGCAAAAACAAAGACAAAAACAAAAATCAAAAAAACAAAAAACACAAAAGGAAGTTAATTCTTGATGTTTGATCTTCCTGGAGTCTTAGTTCTATTGATTTAAAGACAATTAATGGATCTTCAAGGGGTGTTTTTGATATATATGATTTTCTTCGGCTTATTTCCCATCAAAGCTGAACTCTTCATGAGATGAAACTTCTTAAAAATGATCACGATAATGACAACTATAGTAAAAATACTCGTCATTTGCTGAGTACCTTCTATGTGCTAAACACTGAGCTAACCACATTACAATGTAGGACTCATAGGCACTGGCTTATCGGATGGTCCCAGAAACTCTAAAGTGCCAGGTGCTAGAATTATTCCCATTTTACGGGTGAGAAAAACAGAGGCTCATAAACATATAGAGTAAGTGGCCCCCATCACATGGCTGGGACAGGGCCAAAATTCAAACTCATCCCTCTCACTTAGCAGCATACATTTTTCTGAGGGAATATTTATAGTTATCCCCTTACCAATGTGGTAAAGATTCATTATTTCTTTAGTAACAGGAACAATCATGATAACAAGCTCATGCTAAGAGCTACATTCCTGGCAGTGAACTAGGTGGTTTTAAAGCACAGTATGGACATGCTAGAGTCTTCAGGCTGACCAAAAAAAATTGAAAAAATAAAAAAATAAAATGTGAATAAATGGTTAAAGCACAAGATGAGAGCTCTACTAGAAGTCTCCCCAGAATAACGCCTTCGTGAGCTTCTTTTCTCTGTGCACTGTCGTCATTTCCAGCCCTCAGCTGTTAGACAGTTAGAAACTCCTAGGTAATTGATCAGATCTCTGGGTGAAAAATTGTCATTGGCACATTATACCTCTGAGTGAGCCAGGTAGCATCTCCTCACCCTCCTTAATTAGTTTTCCTGAGCTTGGTAATAACCGTGGAGTCTGAAACTTTTAATATCTAATTGTTCTGACATCATCTGCAGAGATTTCCTCCTGGGGCATGATTTCCTAGTGTCCTCACAGTTAAATTTATACTTTCGTTAACAGAGAAGACTGCCAAGCATTGGCGAGGCTGCTAAGAGGTTATAATACAGTGATACTTCTTTCTTTCTTTCTGGAGTCTGGCTGCCAACCCAGCACCGTGGAGCAGGCTGGGAAGGAATGTACCATCAAAGCTGCTGCAAAACCATGAAGCCAAGCCCAGGAACGCTGTCCTGCATAGCCGGCCTTCGGGGCCTTATATCTCAACGGGCTAAAAAGATACAGATAGGCCTTTGGCTGCAAAACAAATGAGAGTTTGTTTCTGACCAGTGATAAGTTTAAGCAAAGATGATTTTTCTGTTTGACATATTTGCTGAGAGTATTTTTTGCCCTTGAATTTTACAAATACGCAGAATATTGCAAATATTGCAAAGCACAGCAGAGTTGCTAATATTCTTTCGAGAATATGGCTTCTGGGAAGTGATATCTCCAGAGGGATTGCTAGAGAGTTTCTGATGTCTTATAAAATTGCCTTCATATGGGACGCCTGGGTGGCTCAGTTGGTTAGGCGGCTGCCTTCAGCTCAGGTCATGATCCCAGCGTCCTGGGATCGAGTCCCAAATCGGGCTCCTTGCTCGGCAGGGAGCCTGCTTCTCCCTCTGCCTCTGCCTGCCTCTCTGTCTGTGCTCGCTTGCTCTCTGACTAATAAATAAATAAAATCTTAAAAAAATTTTTTTAAAAATTGCCTTCATAAAGATCTGGGATCAAGGCAATAAAACACAGAAGGTAGTTAGGTCTCCAGACATCACGTGATACTCAGTGCCCCAAAGAAATATCCTCTTAAATCTCCATGTTATCTTATTAACATATATTATGATAGCCATAATTTATCATGCATCTACGCTTTTCCGGACATTGAATAGTAAGGTTTTTCTCCATTATCCCTAATTCCAAAGTGAGGCAAAAATGTCAGAACTCAATCTGTGCTGTGGGTCTTTTTACAATATGCATTCTCAATGGGACTGTCATTCCCAAAGAAATGAATATTGGATTGGGGGTGAAGGCCCTTAACTCTTTTGTCGTTGGCGGTCTGTTCTGTCTTTCTAGCTTGACTGAAATGTAACTGACACCTTAGTTTTAGGTGTAAAACACAGTGATTTGATATCCGTATACATTGCAAAATGATTACCACAAAAAGGTTAGTTAAGACACCCATACCCAGAACCTAGATGTCCATCAACAGATGAATGGATAAAGAAGATGTGGTATACATATATATATATAATGGAATACTATGCAGCCATCAAAAGAAATGAAATCTTACCATTTGCAATGACATGGATGGAACTAGAGGGTATTATGCTTAGAGAAATAAGTCAATTGGAGAAAGACAACTATCATATGATCTCCCTGATATGAGGAAGTGGAGATGCAACGGGGGTGGGGGTTAAGGGGGTAGGAAAGGAAAAAATGAAACAAGATGGGATCAGGAGGGAGACAAACCAAAAGAGACTCTTAATGTCATAAAACAAACTGAGGGGGGTTGGGGGGGAGGGGGGTTGGGAGAGGGTGGGAGGGTTACATTATATGTTTAAAAAAAAAGTAAAAAAAAAAGAAGAAAAATTAAACAATTTTCAATGGAATGAATATACAATTCAAAAAAAAAAAAAGACACCCATACCCTCATAGTTACCATTTTTACTGTACGTGGCGAGAATTTTAAGATCTATTTTTTTAGCAACATTCAAGTATACAATATGGGACTGTTAACTATACTCACTGGACTGTTCATTAGATGCTTAGGGCTTATACTTCTTCTAACTGCACACTTTTACCCCACCAACCCCTAGGAACCACTAATATACTCTGTTTCTGTGAGTTTGGGGGTTTTTTTTAGGTGCCATGTGTAAGTGAGATCATAGAGTATTTGTCTTTCTCTGTCTGACTTACTTCACCCAGCATAATGCTCTCTGGGCCCACCCATGGTGTCACAAATGGCAGGATCAAGGCTGAATAATATTCAGTTTTATATGTATACATAAATACACACACATATATTGTTTCTACATTGTGACTTCTGTAAATAATGCTACAATAAACATGGGGGTACAGACATCTCTTCAAGATGGTGATTTCATTTCCTTTGAGCATAGACTCAGGATAGGGGGTGCTGGATCATATGGTAGTTCTATTTTTTAGTTCTTTGAGGAACCTCCATATTGTTTTCCCAAGTAGCTGCACCAATTTGCATTCCTACCAGCAGTGCACAAGAGCTCCCTGTTATCCACATCCTGGCCAATACTTACTATTACTTGTCTTTCTGGTAATAGCCATTCTAATCACCATGAGATGATAACTCCTTTTGGTTTTGATTTGCATTCCCCTGATGAGGAGTGACATGGAGCACCTTTTCATGTAGCTGTTGGCTATCTGTATGTCCTAACCGGAAAAAATGTCTGTTCAGGTCCTTTGCCCATTTTTAAAGATTTTATTTATTTATTTGACAGACAGAGATCACCAGTAGGCAGAGGCAGAGAGAGAGAGAGAGAGGAAGCAGGCTTCCCACTGAGCAGAGAGCCCGACGCGGGGCTCCATCCCAGGACCCTGGGATCATGACCCGAGCCGAAGGCAGAGGCTTTAACCTACTGAGCCACCCAGGCGCCCCTGCCCATTTTTAAATTGGATTATTTGTTTTTTTGTTCTTGAGCTGTAGAAGTTCTTTATGTATTTTAGATACTAACCCCTTATCAGATACATGATTTGACATTATTTCCTCCCATTCCATAAGTTGCCTTTTCATTTTGTTGCCTCTTTTGCTGTGCAGGAAAAAAAAAAGGCTTTTTAGTGAGAAGTAGTCCTATTTATTTATTTTTTCTTTTGTTGTTTGTACTTATGGTGTCATATAAAAAAAAATCATTGCCAAACCCAATGTCAAAAAGCTTTTCCTCTGTGTTTTCTTCTAGGAATTTTACAGCTTTAGGACTTCAATCTTTAATCCATTCCTGGTTAATTTTTGTGAGTTGTCTAAGATAGAGGACCAGTTTAATTCCTGTGCAAATGGATATCCAGTTTTCCCAACATCATTTATTGAAAAGGCTCTCTTTTCTCCATTGATTTCTCTTGGCTTCCTTGCCAAATATGAGTTGACTGTATATGGGTGGGTTTATTTCTGGGATCTTGGTTCCATTCCATTTTATGCCAGTCCCTTGCTGTTTTGATTATGACAACTTTGTAGTATAGTTTGCAATCAGGATGTGGGATACCTCCAGCTTTATTTTTTTCTAAAGACAGTTTTGGCTATTCAGGGTCTTTTATGGTTCCATATGGATTTTAGGATTGTTTTTTCTTTTCTTTTTTAAGGTTATTTATTTATTTATTTGACAGAGACAGAGACAGTGAGAGAGCGAATACAAACAGGGGAAGTGAGAGAAGCAGAAGCAGGCTTCCCACTGAACAGAGAGCCTGATGTGGGGTTTGATCCCAGGACCCTGGGATCATGACCTAAGTGGAAGGCAGACACTTAACAACTGAGCCACCCAGGCGCTCCAGGATTTTTTTTTCTATTTCTGTCTAAAAAATGCCACTGGTGTATCCATTGAGACACAATCTTTTTGTATATGAAGCTCAGGTAGGCACCCATACAGCACATACACAGATATGCAGTGTATCTGCTGTATTAAATTTTTATGGAGAGTGGTAATTAGGAATAATAAAATGTCTAGAATGGTTCCTTGGTGGGAGCACTAATAAAGGAAAAAATAGAAAAGAACACCACTGTAAGACATAGCTAAATTCTAGTTTGGTTTTTCTGGGGTTTTTTGGGAGGGGAGAAGGGGCAAATTTTGTTGGTTTTACATTCTAATGTGACACAATTTGAGCTATTTTATCATTATGTGGTAAATCATGACTCGAAATTTCCCACTTTAATATCTTATTTCATATGTTCTTTTGTTAAAGTTTATTTTATATTTTGAAACTTTGGAAGAGTATTTCTTTCCTTGGATTCATGGCTCTTTTCCATGAATCAGGGGTATGTGGTAACACCAGGTGGGGAAGGAGTTAGTATTCTCCTGCTGCAGGTAAAGCAACTGTTTTGAACATTTAAGTTGTTCATTTCCCCAGGGGCCTCACAACTGGTGTGTGGGGGACGGGATTAAAACCCAGTTCTGGGGCCACCTGGATGGCTCAGTCAGTTAAGTGTCTGCCTTCAGCTCAGGTCATGATCCCAGGATCCTGGGATGAGCCCCACATACTGGGCTCCCTGCTCAGTGGGGAGCCTGCTTCTCCCTCTACCCATGCCCTTCCCTGCCCCCCACCCCCGCTCAGGCTCTCTCATGCTTTCTCTCTCCCTCAAATAAATAAATAAAATCTTAAAACAAAACAAAACAAAAACAGTTCTGAAGAGTACAATGACTATATATATATATATCGATCCATTCCCCAGAATTCTCAAAGTGATAGACCAAGACATCCAGCTCAGAGACATGTTTTTTTTTTTTTTGTAGATTTTTATTTATTTATTTGACAGACAGAGATCACAAGTAGGCAGATAGGCAGGCAGAGAGAGGAGGAAGCAGGCTCCCGCTGAGCAGAGAGCCGGATGCGGGGCTCAATCCCAGAACCCTGGGATCATGACCTGAGCCGAAGGCAGAGGCTTTAACCCACTGAGCCACCCAGGTGCCCCTCAGAGACATGTTTTGTGACTAATTTGGTATTCTTAAAATATTTGATTTTGTTTTCGACATTTAAACTGGGAGACCTTTACATGAAAAAAATCTGCATTTCTAACTTCTCTTAAAACATTTGACACTGTGGGCTTATAGCCAACATGGGAACACTGCTGGTACTAAGTGGTGGATACTTTCTAAAATATGGTATTCATATCCATTTTGCCTAAGTTTCCTGCTCTCCCTTTTATCTCATACACAAACCCCTTCATTCAAAGGCCCTGTAGACATTTGACCCCATGACCCCCGATGAGTGGTGTGTCTGATCCCTTTGAGTCCCCGTGTTTCCTAACAGCCTTGTGTGTTTCTTCAGAACATCCCCTTTTCACTCATTCATACGATCATTTTAAAGAGTGATTTATGAATCCAGTTTAATTTACTACTTTATTTTCCTTATTTTTCTCGATTTGTCTAACAGACTAACTCACATTCAATAAAAATAAAACCAATTTTCCTTTTCTTCTTCCAATAGCTATGCTACATTTCAACTGAAAATCCTTTTAATTCATTGCTTATTTCCTTAGGGTCTCCATTTCTGAAATTCATATGCTGCTAAGCCTTAAAATATTCAGTCTCTCCCAACCTGTAGTTTGAAGCTACACTGCCAAGGCATATCAATTATACTTCGCAATTCAGAGCTTTGATTAGTGATTATGTGAGGGCTTTTTTCCTCCCTCTGACCTTGTATGGGTTAAAATGAGCTGAGTGGGTCTATATAAAGCTCTTTCCTTCTCAAATTCTTTCTTTCTAAGTGTCTTTATTTTGACTCAAAGTCCTGGGTGGATTAAGTGCTTGAAAAAGAAGTGGTCTGCATACCAATTGTAAATGAAACTCAAAACTCAAGAACTTTATCAGGGAGAAGAAGGAAATGCTCACCGAGTGTAATTGGTGAGGGCGTTCCAGTCTGTCAACAGCTCTATGAAGGCATGAGTATCCAAGAAAACAAATGCAAAGCAAAACCAGCAGCAGATAAGAGGAGGCATTCTCATCTTGGAAGCAAATGCCTGTGTCCTTGCACAGCAGTGTTACACAGTTCCATGTGTTGTTGTAGTAATGCACTTTTCACCGACAACTTCTGGCTTGCCAACAATGATCTAACTAACCAACGAAAGCACAAACATCACCAGTAAACAGGCGGCCGTATTTTGATGCAGCCACCGTAACTCTTTCATTGGTGTAGCTTCTCTAAACATCCATTTGTGTGCCAGTCTACTTTTAAAATATAAATCAGAGGACGTAATTTAACCTTCTTGCCTCAACTGACTATAAACGAATTGCATTCATTGTATAATTCTTGGACTTGCTCATTTGTTCGTTCATTCACACATTCATTCTACAAACATGTAGTGAGCTTTTTATCTTTCACGGTGGAGCTTTTAAAAATAGGGATGCCAGGCTCAGAGATTCTGATTCAGTCCATGTATAGTGGGACCCAGACACTGATATTTCTAAAAAGACCTCCAGGTATGTCTAATGGATCAGAACTAGTGCTTAAAGGGAATCTTTTGACACAGGGCTTTTTTCCAACAGAAGTGATTATTCAAAGCATTGCCATGAAAACTTTTTTTTAACTTAAGGGTGGAAACACCTGGGGATAAATAATAATAATGTGTCTTAAAAGGTAATAATTATGACAATTAGTATTTATTGAGTGCCATAGGTTCTAGACTAGGTAATTTATATCTGGGGACCCTCATTTAATTTCTACACTTGCCCAGTAAGCTAGATATTATTATCCTTGTTCTGTGTTGAAGAAAAGATATTCAGAGAGTATGCCAAAGGTCCCGCAGCTAGAGGTGAATTAACTGTTGAGGTTCAGAGTCCATATAACTGACTCCAAGGTTATGTTCTTTCTACTCTGTGCATTCATTCAGAACTTGTGTTTTGAACATACTGATTCAAATAACTGATTTTTTTTCCCACAGAGCATTTTCAGGCACATGATCTCATTCAGTAGTGTTGATTGCATGGAGAGCTCAAGCATGGCAGAGTAGAAGCTCTAGGGCTCCAAGAAGGGGAGTGAGCCACTGAAAACCGCTCAGCCAGTTCTGCCTGAAACTTGAGTTACACATCCTGGGCTTTTCCCACTGTGCCACTGTGTTTCTTCCTGTTTGTTTGTTTGTTTTTGTTTTTTTCATTTTCTGATTTCTGTAGATTTAGGGGGGTAATAACTGCTTTGCCTTCTGGGCAATAGAGCCAGTAACACAAACATTTTGTCGCAGCTGATTGGATCAAAGGTGGACACATGCTAGATGAGGTTGCTCAAATTCATTCTCCATACAAGAACTGGTACTTGAAAAGATTGAGAAAATTGGGTCAGTTACCCACAGGTATTGAACTTTTTTATGTACACCAGTACTGAAAGCAGTCACATTAGGATGATTCCTTAGGGACCAGGTAAACTGAGAATGGAACAGGTGTTTATGGAGCAATAGACATATCCTTTGAATCCTGAGAGAGGGAGAAGAGTGAATAGCTCTCTTGATTTCTGATCTTTCTAGAGGTCATTTATTCTCCATTGTGATGACTGACATTCATTCCTGCTGTTGGATTTTGTGCATGAACTTAACTTGATACAATGAATTCCTGAGCGAATTTAGTGTTCCCCTAATTTAGTGTTAATGACCATATTTTGGGCACGCATAAAAGTTACAATTTTGGGCAATCTTAGAGCACGTTGCATTCCATACCCAAATATCCTTAGCTTGGCCTATTGATCCAGACTATTTTGACTGTAGATGGTAGGAACTGAAATCAAACCTGCTTAAGGGTAAAAGGAACATTCTTTTGGTGGTTGTAACTGAAATGTCCAGGCCTTTCGTCTGACATGACTGGATCTGGTGACCCAACTGATGTCATTGGGAAATTGCCTCTCTCCCTCTCTTAACTCTACCTCCCTCTCTGGATGCTTTATTCTCAGTCATCAGTAGCTTCCTGAGTGCACACTGTTGGTTTAGTAATCGCAAGGCAAAGGGAATGGCTCTTTCCAACCTGTGCCAGGGGAACATTGGTGTCTGATTCTCATTGGCTTATGCTGGGGGGGAGCCCATCTTCCAAGCAATCATTGGGAATGGGAGATGAGGGCCCTCATTGGTCAGAAGTTGGGCATGACTCCATCTAGAGCAGCCAATGGCCTCTGTTTCTCTTGAACCACCGGGAGTGAAAGAAGGGTGGCTCCACAGTAGTAAATTTTGGGATTTATATCGGCAGGGGAGTTAGGGCTAGCAAAAGAAAGACTGCTCCTAAACTCACCTACTTGTTAATATTCTTTTTTTTTTTTTAAGATTTTATTTATTTATTTGACAGAGAGAGATCACAAGCAGGCAGAGAGGCAGGCAGAGAGAGGGGGGGAAGCAGGCTCCCCGCGGAGCAGAGAGCCTGGGCTCGATCCCAGGACCCTGAGATCATGACCTGAGCTGAAGGCAGAGGCTTTAACCCACTGAGCCACCCAGGCACCCCCTACTTGTTAATATTCTAACACATTTCTTTACCAGTACTTTGCTTTTTAATTTTTTTTTCAAACTTATTCATCATTACATTCTCAATTTTGTTGTTTTCTTGTTCTCCAGGGATTCACAGTTGGTAGCTGGCAAGTTCATTGTTAGCCTTCTTGTTTAATTAACCACCTGCTTCTTTAATTTTAAAGTTGTGTGTGTGTGTGTGTGTGTGTGTGTGTGTATTAATTATACTTTGGGCAAGTCATAATATCTTTGTCTGAGGCATCTATTACATCTACTGGGACAATAATTTCAACAGTAATTCAAACATAATGATTCAAGTGTTTGATTCACTCACTTAATTCAAGTTGTTTTAATACCCTTTATGGTGCTCTTTGAATATTTCTTACAAATGACAATGAACAAATATCATGACACTATAAACCTCAAGATCAACAAGTAACTTCAGGAATCGAGACAGAAATTACATAGGAAAATTGCATCCAATCTTTCTTCTAGGAAAATCCAATCTCCTCTATGGAAAATTCTGTAACTTTACCAAATCATCCCACCTGTCAAAGCCAAATGACATCTGTTCAGTCCTTAGCACTTTGGAAATTTTTGCTGCTTTGGAAATATTTGTTGATTCACCTTTCCTTCTTGAAATGCTTTACTTCTTTGGCTTCCATGAAAACATGTGCCTTGTTCTCCTTCCACCTCTTTGTCTACTCATTCTTTTCTCCTTTGTGATTTCATCATCCATCTCCAGCACTTTAAATATGATGGTCTTCAATATTTTGCCCATGGCTCTCTGACCTCCTCACTTTAACTGACACACTTAATCCAGATGATCTTATCCACTTACATATTTCCAGTCTCCACCTATTTGCTGATGCCTCTTAAGACTAGAACTTCTCAGCCCTGACCTCGCTTCAGAGCATTTTAGAATTATATATGCAACTGCTGGCTGACTTCTCCATGCACATGTCCCCAGGCACTTCTAAGGTAACACATCCAAAACTGAACTCAGGATCCTTCTCAGAAATACACTTCTACTTTCTCTTTCCCATTGCCATAGTGAACACATGTCTCATCTTTCATCCCAACAGCCTCCCAGCTATCCCCAAGATGCCTGTCCTGTTTTTCAAGCTCACTCCCCAGCCCATGTCCCAAGCCCATGGTTTCCTGTCACTTTCAGGATATACTCCAAGAGACATCTTCTTAAAGACCAACTAGTGACTCTTCTAGGCTTTGCAGACATACATAAAATTGAGGACATTACATAGGCACTTATATAAATACTTAACAGATAGTTGTATAAGAAAGTGAAAACCAATGACAGCCCAAATTTGGGTAGCAGGCCTTAGTTTGCCTTTTCTTGGTCTTGTCTATTGTCCTTGCTGGGTGCATAGCGTCCTGCTTTATCTGGCCCCTCTGTTCCTCTCCGGGCTCATTTCTCACTGCTGTCTGCCTCCACGTGGCAATTTAGCAAAGCTGCATGGCTTCTAGGGTCTTGCTCCATGCCTTTCCTGCCTTCAGACTTTGCTTATGCTGTTTTCTCTGCCTGGTCTCTTCTCTCTCCTCAGTTCTCTACCAGACCAATTCAGGGGCATTTGGTACTATCCAGCTCAAGAACCTTAGCACAAGGCTTGGCACAAAGCACACATCCAATAAATGCCTAGTGACACTTAACCCTGGCACTGTGTAATCTCCTTTAGTAGAGGAAGAGTATTGTATCATAAATAAGTTCCTTGAAACACCTGAATTGCAACTGAACTACCAGCAGTGTCAATGGTGTATTTCTAACTCAGAGAGACCCATTCAATTTTAATAGTGTAAAAGTCATGTATGGAAGGCCAATTCCTTTGAGGGGGTGCATGGCCCTCATAACACCAAGGCCAGGGATTCAATAGCTATTTAGTTGAGAGTACTTTACCCTGTCAAGTAACCAGAGGCTGTATCTCCAACTCAGCTGGCTGGCTGTTTTTCAGATTCCTGACATTTGTTACATGAAACTGTCAATTCCAGACAAAGAAATCCATCACCCGTGGCCAGGGAAAACTGTCCAAAGCACATGCCTCAGACTAGAAAATAGAACATGCTTCTTGTAGGAGGCGAAAAGCATATAAAAAGAATATTTATTATGTAGAATACATAGAAAAAGAAAAAAACATTAAGAAGTTGAAAAATGGCTCAGCCATAATTTCAAAAACAGAAGTCAAGCACTGTTAAAATGTGGGCATGGATCCTCTATAATATTTATCATTGCTCTAATTCTCTTTATGCTGTTTTGTTTCTGATGGTTTTCTTTACTTGCCACCATATAGAGAGCAATCCCCCAGGCCCCTAAAGCTCTTTGCAAGTGTCACTTTTAATTATTGCTTAATTATACATAAGCTCTACTATGATTGATCCCATCATTGCTCTTTTGTTGGAAATTTCCATCACATCTAAAATAAAAGAATGGAATGTAAAATTCTTCCTTTGTTCTAACCCTCCAATTCAGGTTCAAATGTTAGTAAAATCATTTTTTTTTCCCCATCTAAGTAAGCAAAGGATAGCTAGCATGCAGAACTGACATTAGGATCGAAGCAAATGAAGAGATAATTTGATTCTTTCTCTTGTTTTATAGATGGGAAAAATTGGAATTGCAGAGACTGTATGATTTATCCTAAGGACCACCACCAAGACAAGAATTCTACTGCAAACAATCCAGGGTTTGTTCCTAAAAATGTGGCTCAGGATCATGGTCACTCAGAGAGAAACGAAGCAACCAAGGTGGGTGACCATGTTTTCTTTTCAGCATTTCAGTACCAGGTATGTGCCACGTATGCCTCTAATTGTGGAAGGAGATCACCTTGGGTTCAAAGGCATCTTCTACTCTCTCTTAATCCTGCAATCTGACACCCACTCCCATTTCCTGTTATTAAAAAAAATTATATTCTGTGTACGAAAGGGTGAAAATAAACATGAATGTGACATAAATTATTTTATGTATCCCACTCATTTATGGGAACAGAAATATGCATTAAACACAGCTCACTAGTAGATGGATTTGGTCATGAAGCTCAGACATGCATTCCATAACATTTTCTGTGAAGAATCTTGAGAGAAAAATACCATGAGTGAGAAATAAAGACTAAGTGAAGAGGAAATGTTCACCTGAATTGGGCACTCATGAGCAAAAATACAGGATTGCAGAATTCACATTCTATTTGAGAATCATAAGCATGGGAAGAATGAAAATGAGCAGCCCTCATATATTACTTGCAGACATAAGGTTCACGTTTATTTGTCTTGGCCATCAAGTTTTTCTAAGTGGGAACGTGACCATATGCTTCCTTTTCTAGGAGAACAACCATTGCTAGTCAATATGCTGGCTGGGAAGCAAAGGATAGCTTTACAGCACATTTAATTCCATCCTTCACTTTGAAATGAAAATTGATGTCAGCCCCCCGCCCCCACCAAGCCGTTTTCCAAATGCTAAACTCCTCTGTCTTTCATCGGACTTCTCCCCATCTCATTTGTCAATGTCCTTTTACTTCCACAAATATTTTCTACTAAACTTAAAATTAAAATGAACTCCTTTATATCTTACACACCACCTTAATTCTTAGAAGCTTAGGAACAGAAGGCTTCAGAAGAATTCCCAAGGAAGACAGCGTCAACCCTATAGTCCTAGGGAGACTCCATGGAAAGAGAGAGAGAGAAATGTCCCACTTACCCTCCATCAGCATCTTCCCCAGGAAGGGACAATATAAGTTGTTTATCCCAAGTACGGAAACCAATTTCACATTTCAAGTTCAAAAGCCTTTCTTTCTATGACCTCTCGCATAATTCCCTTGAGAAGTTGCCAGAGAGAAGATGAAGCAGAAGTGAAGCATTCAAGAATCAAGGTAGAATAAATTGAAGCCGACAGTCCTGATTTACTCAGCATTTACTGTATACCACATATTGGCTAAATTCTTCATATGCTTCATCTACTTGGATCTCCATGAAAGTCTTGGAATTAAAGGTATTAATAATGTCCTCTTTTAGATAAGAAGACTGAAGTTTAGAAAGTTTAAAATGCTTGCCTAAGCTCACATAGGTAGTAAGTGACACAGGTGGGATCAAATCCAGATTTCTTTTGATCTCAGAACCCTTGCTTTTAAATACTAAGTAATGTGCCTTTTTGGTAAAGTGTCCATGGGAGAAGCTGAGCTGAGAAGCGGCAACCAGTAGAAGTATAAAAAGTAGAAACTTGAGGCAAGAAGAAACTGTAGACATTACCTGGGAAGAATTGAAAGTGGTGGTCTCACACTGGGTGAGTGGAGAAGTTCTGGAAACATCTCCCTGAGAGAATTCTGCTGTCAGAAGGTTAGTCCCAATGGTCTTTCTCCTTCAGCTTAAATTTTGCTGAGATGGCAGGAACTGGTAATGATGAAGAATGGGAGTGGCAAGGGAAGATCTTTATTGATCTTCATTATGATCCCTGAGTAAAGAAAAGTCAGTGATGGAATCTTAGAGCAAAGATTTGGGGATGAAGAGAACAAGTACAGAGATTCCAAGATGTGCATAAACTGGAGTGGTTGAGGAAAAAGGAGACCCAGATGGCTGGAATGCAGTGTTCAATGATAATTTCCCAAAATGGATAAAAGCATGATTATAAACAGGAATAAAAGAAACATTTGGTAAGGCTTTTATAATTTGTTAATCAGTGATGGAACCTGGCAGATATTATCAGTAGTTCAAAGAAGTCACAACACCACATATTTATATGGAGTGAAGGAATATTGAAATGAATATGCAAAGGGAGGCAAAACGAGTCCCTTCCACACGTGGGGAAGGAGGGCAATTGCACTTCTACTGGGCAGTACCGATTTGCATGTCTAGAGACGAGAATTATTTTGCATTGCCAAATTACAGGGTTGTGAAACAGCTTCCACAGAATCAGAATCAAATATCCTGGAGGATTGTCCTCTAAAGTCTAGGTAACGTATAGCTCTCCATGGGAGCACAGGCTTTCTCCTATAATCTGATTGAATGGGATCATAATAGGAGATGAGATAGAAATAGTCAGAACTCAGATCCTGCATGGCCCGTGGACCAAGCAGTGACTTTGGACTTTATTTTAAGGGGAACAGGAGACTATGAAAGTGTTTTAAAGCCAAGTAGGGGCAGGCTCTGCTTATCCATTTGGTAAGGACCATTTTGGCTGCTGGATGAAGAATAGAATTTTATGGCATGTAGAAATATCTAAGCAACTAGAGTGCTGTGTTAAGCAATTTTTTTCAGAAAAATTAAAATCAAGATTCTCACAGAGATATAAAATAAACCTTTGTTAAAGATTTTATTTAATTCAATAATCAATGAGGCAATTCATCAGGTGATCTAATGAGAGATAGTGGTGGTTTGGACCAGGAGGTGGTGACAGTGAAGATGGGGAAAAGTGAATAGATACAGGATAAAAACCTGGCTCTTTTTTATTTTGTTTTGTTTCTGTTTTTTTGTTACCTAGAATCTTGTTGCTAACTGATACTCGGAGACAAAAAACCAAAACCAAAACAAAAACAAAAACAAGGGGTACTTGGGTGGCTCGGTGGGTTAAGCCTCTGCCTTCAGCTCAGGTCATGATCTCAGGGTCCTGGGATCGAGCCCAGGCTCTCTGCTCAGCAGGAAGCCTGCTTCCCCCTCTATCTCTGTCTGCCTCTCTGCCTACTTGTAATCTCTCTCTCTGCCAAATAAATAAATAAAATCTTTAAAAACAAAAACAAAAAACCCTTGACCTCTAGGGCTGGAAAAGGAGGATAAGAATAAAGACCATAGCCTTGGATAGAAGGTTGGGTCAATCAGCAAGAAAGAATAGGGCTGAAAGCTATAGGCATCCATTTTTGTTTTCCTTTTATTTATTTATTTGAGACCAAGAGTGAGAGAGAGAGAGAGACAGAGAGACTGAGCACAAGCCAGGGGAAAGGGGCAGAGGCAGAGGCAGAGGGAGAAGCAGGCTCTTTGGTGAGCAGGGAGCCTGATGCAGGGCTCAAAACCAGGACCCTGAGATCATGACCTGAGCTGAAGGCAGAGGCTTAACTGACAGTTACCCAGTCACCCCTCATTTTTGTTTTCAATGGCAGTGATGCAAAAGCCAAACACCACCCAGAGGGGAGACTGTTACCTGTACTACATGAGGTGCTGGTTGATAATTATCCTTATCCGTACTGCAATGCTAGCCCAGAAATTGCTTCACACTTGGCCAAAGTCATGGTGAATTCAGCTCTGCTGGGGAAATGGGACAAGGAGGTACCCACCTGAGAGGGAGAAAAGGGGCCAAGGTTACAAACCTTCAGTGTTCATCTGTGGAGTAGAAATCCACCCCTCACCTATTCCTCATCACTACCTGGCCCTGTGATCCAGAAACTTCCCCAGTACGAGTGTCCGTAGGAGGCCAATTACACGAGTCTTGTTTGGGGCTGCCTGGGGAGACTGAGTCCAAGGTAATTACCAAGCCCTTGTTTGACAGATGGGAAAATCAAGCCTGGAAACGGCTAAAACACCTGCCTAATGTCCAAAGGGGTGGGGTTGTCATTGGAAACAGAGCCCGCGGCCCCCCACATGCGCTCCCCTCACTGCACCGGCAGCCCTCTCTCTGCACTGCAGATTAGTGCAAAGCAACGTCAAGCTGCAGTCTCCGTATCAGCACCGAGCAAATGCATTTTCTGCAATGATGGAAATGGTCTACAGCCACGTTTCCCAATACATGACCCACTAGCCCCACCGGGTAATGGACGGCTTGAAATGCCTCAGCGAGGTGGAGGAATGAATTTTTAATTTCACTTAAATTCAACGTAAATAGCCATGTGTGGCTAGTGGTTTACTGCCTTAAGCCAGGCACTTCTCTACCATAGCCAAGCTGTGCATTTCTTCATAGAACTTTCGTTGCACATATGCCCCTCGCTGTTTGTCATCCCTAGTATCTGAGCACTTCTCCTGTGTTTGAGCAATGGTCTACTTTCTGAGTTTGCCTCTCCCCAAAGTAGAAGCCAGAATACACTCTCCCAGCCGCCTTTGTATCTAAATGCAGGCACATGATGTAGGCTTTGCCAATCAGATGCAGGAACCTGGTGGCTTCTATTCTGGGGAGGCTGTGGCAGACACTTCCAGCTACCAGTGCAGGAACGATAGAGGGTCCAACGAAAGAGTCTGGATCAGGGTCAAACACAGGCAACGCAAACTAAAGCCTATGGCCAAACATATCACTTGTGTTGTTTCTGTTGAAGCTGGCATGCAAAACAGTTTGGTCATCTTTCCCGGCTGAGTAGACCCAGCTTTATTACAGGCCATCTAGACATGCGGTGAACCATCTAAAATTGTCCGATAAATACATCTCTGCTTAAACGAAGTAGAGATACTTTTGGTGTTTACAACGAAGAATTCTAACTGTAAATTGCAAACTAACAAACAAACAAAAAACCAAAAAACCTGTCCAGAAATTTTTAGCCAAGAGGGAAGGTGTGTGTATCAGTTAGGGAAGCTAGGTTTAACTGCATAACAAACAATCCGAAACCTCACTGACTTACACCATTGATGTTTATTTCTCATTCACGCTACACATCAGGGCTATTGTTGATGGGCTGTTGTGTTCCATGTTTGTCTTCCCTCCAAGATTCAGACTCTTGCCACAGCTTCTATCTGACACATTGTTGTTGTAGGAGAGACAAAAGAGAAAAATAGTGAACCAGGAGCTGGCTCTTAATGGGTCTTCTTGGAATCCATAGTTCTATCCACATCCATGGGCAGAAGCAAGTCATTTGGCCACTCTTGAGTTTAGCAGGGTCTAGATACATAAGCTTCCCTTGGAAGGTAGACAGGCAATTCTAGACAACAGTATATTCTACAACATCTACAGATGGCTAACATTTATTGTGTGTTTATTTTACGTTAGCCAATAGTCTAAGCCTTTCATATACAATATCTTAATTTTTATAATGAATCAATTTTGTTATCCTTCCCATTTTACAGGTAAGAAAACAGAGGCTTAGTAAGATTAAGTGTGTTGCTCTGAGCCACACAGTTAATAAACAATGCGGGCAGGATTTCAACCTCGTTCTCCTTGACTCCAAACCCCGTGCTTGCTTCCTTTTAAATTACTGCACTGCTTTTTTTTTTTAATTTTATTTTTATTTAAACATATAATGTAACCCCACCACCCTCTCCCAACTCCCCTCCCACCCCCCTCAGTTTGTTTTATTACATTAAGAGTCTCTTTTGGTTTGTCTCCCTCCCGATCCCATCTTGTTTCATTTTTTCCTTTCCTACCCCCTTAACCCCCACCCCCGTTGCATCTCCACTTCCTCATATCAGGGAGATCATGTGATAGTTGTCTTTCTCCGATTGACTTATTTCGCTAAGCATAATACCCTCTAGTTCCATCCATGTAATCCCAAATGGTAAGATTTCATTTCTTTTGATGGCTACTGCACTGCTTTTTTTAATGTAAGAGGAATAATTCTGAGAGAGGTGGGGGAAAATAAACTAGATTTCTGGAAAAACATACTTTCCTTTAAGCCCATAGTTTAATACTCCAAGATTTTTCTGAAAACAATGAAATCTAAATCAATTTTCCCTAATATTCCTTTACTGACAAATGTATTAGGACTCTAGTTCAATTTTAATAACAATGTTTTA
>RCUC01125484.1:0-51757 GCA_003697995.1 Taxidea taxus jeffersonii | reverse complement strand
GGCTTCCCGGAGAGAGTGACATTCTAGCTAGGCAAGTAGATATTATTCTCATGTAGAGGGAAAAGGAATGCCTGACTCATAAATGGTGCTTAATAAACACTTAAATGAGTTAATGAGCAGGTGGGTGGGTGGGTAAGTGAACAGTGTCCTAATTAAAGGTACAGCATATGCAAAAGCCAAGAGGAAAAAGAAAAATGCATATTTGTGAACTGCAACTAGTCCTTTAGAGCAGAATTCAAATGAGTAGTAGTGACAATGAACTCAAAGACATCCAGGGGCCGATCACCAAGGGCCCTTTAAACTTTCTAAAGGAACTTCAATCTCTTCACAGATACCTCCTTCACCTTAATTTCTACAGAATGGGAAATTTGGGTTTTGAGCAAAATATGTAGATTTTCAGGAGCAGGCAGAGATCAGTTGTATCTAGCTGCAGGTACCCAACAAACCTCACCAAATCCAGATGGCTACAATTGCTGAATTTGGAGAATTTGGGGATCAGGTTCCAGTTATGTGATCTGAAGGACAGTGAATTTCAAGCGCTCATAGAAGGCAGCCCACCAATTTTAAAACAACCATCTTAACAAAGCAGCCTTGGGGTTCCCATTTGAAATGGAGTAGCGGCTCACCACAAAGGTTAGCTTCCCAGGGAAGCAGAAATAGGAGAGTCAAGGCCTCCCAAGTATCAAAGTACCTGGCTTCAGCAATGTAAAAGGTTGGTCTGGACAAGATCAAGCATTTCATTAGAATGAAAGTAAATATGGGACGCCTGGGTGGCTCAGTTGGTTAAGCGGCTGCCTTCAGCTCAGGTCATGATCCTGGCGTCCTGGGATCGAGTCCCACATCGGGCTCCTTGCTTGGCAGGGAGCCTGCTCCTCCCTCTGCCTCTGCCTGCCACTTTGTCTGCCTGTGCTCGCTAGCTCTCTTTCCCTCTCTCTCAGACAAAAAAAAAAAAAAAAGCTTAAAAAAGATAATAAAAAAAATTAAAAAAAGAATGAAAGTAAATATGATCATCAACTACTGGAAAGATATACTATCTCTCAGCATCAGAAAATTTTCCTATTCAAATGGAAAATTGTCAGGAAAGGCAAGGTAATGATTCAGGATAAATCACTTGTGTGGTATATGGCAAAATTAAGGAGCAGGGCACCTCTGAGTGGCCCGGTTTCCTCTCTCCAGAACTGCTGAGAGTTTATTGAGCACTTTGTAATACACAGAGCTAACCAAAACATGGCTCAAAAGCTCCTCATTCAGCTCAAACCAGCCAAGGTACATCCAGGAAAAGTGTCTTTCTCAAGCTGCCCCTGGGAGATCTAAATTTGCAGGGCCCTATATTCCACAGAACTTTTACCCAGAAATAAAACTGCAATGGGAACAACAGGTAGTGGTCTCAAATGGTGACTCTACCAAGAATAGTCACCCTAGCATAGAAATCTTATTTTCCCTACCTTAGGATAACTACTGGGGGCCTGAAGGGTAAGAAAGAGGGCCTGATAACCTGCCCACCCCAAGGCAAATTCATGTCTATATTCTGGGGAAAAGCTTCCAGGTAAATTAGGGAGTCACCTCTTAGCAGACACGTGGTCCATAAGAACCAGGTATTTGTCAAAATCCCATTAGAGAGTTACCTCCTCAGGACACTCCTATTTGTCTTATTTGTATAGGAACCTAGGGACCAAAGGAGCAACAAGGGTAGGATTCTGAAGTTATACTTGGTGACTATGCTTTCTTCGTCATGGGACAGAGCATTCTATACAAAATGCCAACCCACCAGTGCTCTGCTGTCACCCCTGGGAAACCCAAAGGGACCTTCTTAGAGCCCTGTTCTTCAGCCTGATGCCCCCACCAGAAGGAAAGTATTCCGTATCTCAATGAAGCACAAGAGAGGAATGATGGGAAATTCTTCCATGCACATTAAGAAAGAGCACCATTTATTCCCTTGGCTAGGTGACAACAGACAGTAGTCTTCAAGCTACTGCAGCTTGTTTTAAGCGCAGACAAAACTCCATCAGTTAACTACCCTCCTCTTATGCTATGCAGCCCCACTTCTAAAACAGCTCTATGTAGCAAAAAAAACAGATTGGCCTTAAGGGATCACTGATGAATTCTACCAGAAGGGACCCAAAAAGGGAATTTTACGTACTCCCTAGCAGAACACAGAGCCGTAAGTCTCAGCCAACAATATCTTTGATGAGTCGAGATCATTTCTACGTACAATTATTAGAGAGGATTTTACAAGGTTTCCCAGGTAGTCATGAAGTTAAACTTCCCAGAGCTGGATTGCCAAGCCAAAAAAGCCAAGACAAGAACAAAACCAAGAGGAATTAGAATCCCTAAAAGCGTATTGGGACCTGCATTAAAAGATGAGGCCTCAAATCCCTAAAAGAAGTACTCCCTGTAGCCAAGGCAGAAGATGTTGAAGAATGGTCATTCCAAGTCTATCTCTGTGTGCCCATTGTAGTGAATGACATCAGCCACCTAACCAATTATCTAAGACTAATCCTTCATGACTCCTTTTCCCACACTCCTTAACTGACTACGTTCTACTAATTCTATAACCTAAAGATCTTCCATTATTTTAATTCCCCCATTTATTTAGTTTAGAAAGCCTCACGATGTTTTGCCTGCAGTAATACAATACTCTTAACTGATATTTCTCTCTCCTTATTTTGTCCTGCTGTTCAAAATTAACTTTCGAAAGTACCTTTCTGATCCTGTCCCTCTCATCCAGAGCCCTTCAAATGGCTTTCCATTGCCCTCAGGATCAAATTTCTGTTACTTAGCACACTCAAGATCTTTTATAGTCTAGTTCCTGTGTGTCTGTCCCTCTTCAGACCCTATGTTTAAGTAGTATGAAATAGTGTGTTCCTGAATGTGCCCTACTTAGTTTCTAAGTTCCAGTTTTTTAAATGACTGTATCCTTTCCCTGGATTGACCATCTCCCTACCTAGCTAATTCCTTCAAAACTCAAGTATTACCACCTAGAAACTAGAAATCCTCTGATCCCCTTCTATCAAAGACAAAAGCTGTTAAGTCACTTCTGGTCTCCTCCACACCTGGCTCTCTATTATTTTACTTAGCTGACTACTGTCTACATCTTTGTCTCCTCTATTAGACTGAGCTATGATAAGACAAGGTCGAAGTTTTATGCTTTTATGTATTCCCAGTATCCAGCAGGGTCTGGCACATAGTAGACAGAACTAGACAGAAGTAGGAAATAAGCAGGAAGCATGTTGTGGAGATGTAATTGCACAGTGAACAATGGGAGAGTCAATCTAGAGTAGGCTACCAGGTAACTCCTGACCCTAAGTCACTGACCTGTAAACTGGTCATCTGCAGGTTATCGAGGAGCGCTTTGGGCCCAATGTAGTGGCAGTACCTTTCCTGTCGGATGCAGCCTGCTATGACCTACTGGGTGTGCTAGTGAAGCAGTCCCGCCCAGCCCACACCCGCCTGGCTTTACCGGGTCGGCAGGGTCGGCGGGCACTACAACCAGTGGGGCCACTACCAAACCTCCTGGAGCAGGCAGGGTCCGAGGGTGCCTTTGCCCACTGCACTCGAGAATACTCACCAAATGGCCGGGCAGAGATAGCCTATGAAGAAATGCGACTGTTGGAAGGGCAGCCCTGCCGGATCCGCCTGCACATGGGTGGCCTGCGCAAGAAGGTGGCCTTTCTGCTGCTGCCACCAGGGCAGGTGAGCCTACAGCAAAATCTTCCCTGGCTCCGAAGCACCCATAGCATCTATGTCATCTACCAGGTCTTCTCCTGTTCCTGGCTGCAGCTGGGACTGTTACCTACAGCCCGTGAGCCCCAGCTGCTCCGGTTACAACGGTCACTGCCTGTTGCCTTCTCCTGCCTCAAGTTTTCACTGCAGCCCAAAGGAGTACTGGGACCACAGAAGCCTCTGACCAAAGATCCACTGCCCCATGGTGCCAACTGGGTCAGACCCAACCTCGGCATCATGCCACCTCTGGCCCTCACATCAGTCGCTGCCGATACCCCTGAAGCTGCTAATGTGCCCCCACCTGTCCCAGGCCCACCTACACCACCTCCTCAGGAAGGGCCAGAGGGCAGACCCACCAGATTCTCCTACAAGGGCCGAAACCCCTTCCGCAGGGGGCCCCAGATGTTGTCAGGTATTGCTAGGTGTTATGAAGCTGAAAGGGATGGGATTGGGTAAAGAGGGGAGGGCATGGGGAATATAGGAGTGTGTGCCCAGCAATGTGTGGGGCACCCCTAACTCCAAACTGGATCCTGGTGACAGGGGATGGAAAAAGGGAGCCAGGGGCAATGAGGTGGAAGCATGGTCCTGGTGAGGGGGGTGGGCACAGCATAGAGGGCCGGGAGGGACCAGGGAGGCAGAAAAGCCAGGGCATGAGTCAAGCTGTGACTATCCCCAACCCTGGCAGAGAACTGGCTCTTCAGTCCCCGCAGCCCCCCACCAGGAGTCCAGGGTGGGGGCCCCGGGGACCCCGACCGGCACTCCATGTCCCTGCCCCTGCTGCAGGGTCTCTCCTCAGAGTTCGACAGCGACGAATGAAACTGAAGCAAGAAATGCAGGGGGCGAGGCCCCCAAGATCTGGCATAGGGATACTGGTCCCCAATAAACATCAGCTGCTGCTGCCCAAAACTACCCTGGGCCCATGCTGCTGCTTCCTTCTGGGGACCGGAGGAGAGTCCCTACTTTTTTCCCTAGACTCCATGACCCCCTCACCCATTAAGGGCATAAAAAGCACCTTGAAACCTTGGCACCAATGTCCTCACGAGAGACAAAGTACCCCTGACCTCCCCATTTATGTACAACCTTCCTGGGGCCATAGCCCCAGAAAAAAAAGGTGGGAAAGAAGAATGAGCACAGAATAGAGATTTCCCTTTTATACATATTGCAACAAGTTCTCCATAAAACATTCATTGGAAATAAATTAAAAAGTCCTCTGCCTCCAAACATAAAAAGGAGCCTACAACCCGGCCCCAGCCCAGGCCATGTGAGGCCCTGATTGTCCATGGAAGAAAGTTAAGGATTGAGGGGCCCGAAGCCTGAGACAGGAGGGCCAGATCCCTCCTCTGAAGTATCCAACAAGAAAGGCGAGGTGACAGCATGGGCTTGGGAGATGGCAGCCAATTCCTTGAGAAACTCAGGGAAAATGACTGCACAGTAGACCGCATTCTTGACTCGCAGAGCCTCACCTTGGCGCTCAGGGGCCCCACCCCGAGGGGGCAGAACTGGGGTTGAAGCCCCAGGGGAGCCCCCACCTAGGCCAAGTCCTGCGCCGTCTCTCCCAGGCTGAAGAACCAACTGTGCCGCCTGCCGGGCCCTGGTTGGACTGTGTGCATGTCGCAGGAGCAACTCCCCCAAGGACGGCCTCCGGCTCTTCACTGGGAATAAATGGGTATTGGGGATTGTGAAGGTGCTGGGGTCAGGCACACTCTCTCAGTCTGAGAGATGCCCCCCTCCCTGCATTACACGGACATCTCAACTAGGATTCAAAAATGCTGCCTGCCCATCCTTCTTCCCTCTATCCAGCCTCCCCACCTAGTCAACCATCACCCTTAGTCTTCTCAGTCAGTCAACACTTTAGCTACTTCATTCCCACCAAGACCCCTTCTCCATGCCCTCTCACCCTGAGGGACTCTCTTGCTACTTCTCCCTTTCCAACTGTTATTCTACCACCACTAAGCTGTCTCCTCAGTCCATAACACACTCTTACATTATACACCTACACTGGAGCCAACCACTTCCACCTTCCCTCTTCCTGTCTATAACACATGACCCACATCCCCTGTTCCTTTCACACCCACAGGGCCATATATGCAACAACAATTCAGGGGCTTTACCACGTGTCCCATACCCTACTACCCTTCCAAAATCTGTTCTCCTGTGCCACCACTCCGCCTACCACCAGTCCCTCTCTTATATCCACCAAAGCCATCCTCTTACCTCACATCAGCTTAGACAACTTCACATGGCCAGACAACTTCACCTCAGCTTAGACTCAAATGAACCATTTAAAATACTGCCCTTGCTCCTCTAATTTTTTTCCTAGATTACTGGTTCTGGATCTTTGCACAATATGTAGGGCCTAGATCCTAGGAATCTAGACTCTAGATCATGCTACAGTTCTCATTCTCCATCTCAAACACTGGCTACAGAAATATACTACACAGATTTACTAAATATGGCATTCAGAACCCTTCACAACCAGGCTCACATGCTCCCTCCAACCCTTTCTCCAAACTCTTTATACCCTCCCCTGCTTTTGTACCCACACCTATCTGTTCTTCCTGAAAACTTCAACGTTCTACCTTAATTTTACTCTCCCCATTGTTTTCATTAGCCCCTTGGCCTAATCTCATTATCCCCACCCCCTGAGAAACCTCCTCTGATTTGCCCCCCACTGTCTTCCCATTTCACCACCTTTATCACACTGTATTATAATAACTTGTGCACAGGTCTTCCATCTCATAGAGAAATCTATGAGCTCAAGGGCTCAATCCCTTATTTACCTCCACAGTGAACACAGTACCACAACTATGGAAATAAGACACAATCACAGTGCTGTACCATGAGGAAATCATGCTAAGGAACATCAGCTGTAAAATAACCATTCTGGTACTGTCTTCCCAACTCATATCTCTCAAGATCTTCCATCTCACCCTGCTCTCTTGCTTTTAGCATATTAGTTTAACTCCTAATTTGATTAGCAAATAAAGGACTTCAATTCCTGATCTTCCCCTCTGCATCTCACAACTCCATGAATACGTATCACTTCCTCCTATCGTAACTCCAGGATACGTATCATTTGCCCTCAAGGGAGGGAAAAAAACCTTTTCCCATCCAAAATTAATTCTGTCCTGGTGCACTGGATCCCACTACATTCACCACCTTTGGGACTTTGCTTCTTCAGTTACGACACTTCTCTATTCACTCTCTAGACTGACTGTCAGCTCTTAGAAAGCAGCAGTCTCATCTTGTAACTCCCTAAGTCTCCGGTACCAAAGACAATGGCCAACACATAGAGCAAGTACTCAGACACTCACTAATGGAAGCTCTAATTTAAAGCTGCATGGTCATATTTAACTCTTCCTTCTTCCCTGCACCCCACAACCATTCACCAAACTCTGCCAATACTTCCTTCCCATTTCTACCTTATCCAATTCCTCCTTTCTTTTTTCACTATTCTAATTCAAGCCTTGCTGATCATAGCTACCCTCTATTTTCTCCTCGCTCCAATTCATCTAGCACACGAACTAACATGCTTATCTCTCCACTCTCATATCTATGAGCACCCAATGGGTTCTCATTGCCTGAAAGATCACAACTTCTACCCAGCCCAACTTCTCATCTGAGCACCTACGCTCTGGCCAAATCTTTCCAGCATTCCTAACAACGATTTCACCACCTTCCAAATCCCCTGCTCCAACTAAATAGTTTGTGTGGTCCCCTACACAAAAGAATAAAGCCATCCCACTCCTTGGCCTACACAAGTCCTATCTCTCAAGGACCATGTCAAATACCATGTCCTTTCCCAATACCTCAACCTAGAGACTACTCTGTCCCCTTGCCTGTCCTCAACTCCTAGAAGAGTTTTTGCTGGTGCTGCTGATTTGGCTCTGAGTGAACATAACTGTATTTTATCCTCTGACTAGAGCCAGATGACAAACATCAAGACTCAATTTTCTGCAACTTCATTACACAAAACTCCACCCTTAATAAGAGCTCAATTAACCTGGACTAATTAACTGTCTAGGGAAGATAAGGAAAGGGGTGGAGTGGTGGGGTAGGCCTCACCTAAGGGATCAGAGCGGCGGGGGGCAGGTCCTGCTGCAGGGCCTTCGGCCCAGTCCAACTTGCCACGGGCAATGAGGTACTTCTTGGCTTTGGATAGCAGTGCTGGGAAGTCCTCCTGGGAGGCCGCAAAGCTCTCAATTTTATTCTTCACAGAACCCAGCACCTATGAAGCACAACTTCATGACATTTCTGTGTGGCTCCAGACTGACAGTCCTCTCTAGTCCCACTGGGCCTGTTCCCAGCCCCCCCAGGGTCACTCCAGCTGCGGGCCTGGCCCACCACGGAGCCTGGACGCACCCATGCATGCATGCATCGCACACCTGCAGCAGGGACTTGACACTGGGCTGGAAGACCATGTTGGTGTTGAGCAGGAAAGAGCGGAGCAGGGGCTGGGGGTGACAGGCCAGCTGGGCCACCAGCCCCGTCAGCAGGAAGTTGACATAGACGGAGTTCTGCAGCATGTTCTCGAGTTTGGCAAAGAGCACAGCCATGAAGGGGCCTGGGAGGGGTGGGTACAAGGATACAAGGCCTGAACACAATGCACATCGCACTCATTCCTCCCAAAACCAAGAGACACACCCCCCACCACGTCACTAGGTAAAAATTATTTGTAGCTCAGTCTCTGGGTATATGTTTAAGTAACCTGTGATCACCTACTCTGGAGGAGATGAAATGGCAGACACCAAATGGACCCATAGGAGTCCAGATGCCAGCTTTACACACAATTAAGATGAAGAGCCAGATCATAGGTTCTGGAGTCAGACAAACCTGGTTTCAAATTCCAGCTTTATCTTTTACTAGTTAAGTTACTGGATGAATCAAAATTCTCCAAGCATAGTTTCCTACTTGGCAAAATAAAATATACCCACCTCATAGGATTATTAAAAGGATCAAAAAGATACTATTATAAAGCAGTCAGCCAAAGATCAAGCAAATTATAAGTATTCAGTAATAACTATAAGCTACATAACATCTCTCGGTTTTTAAAAAGCTTCACCCAAGAGGCACAAAAGAAAAACAAGCAAGAAGGTGATTGGGACCAAAAGAAGAATCAGGTTACACACAAGACAGAGGATAACACTACACCTGGGTCAGAAGAAACCAAAAATGAACTGTAGCAAAGACAAAGGTGACTACACAGGCCAACTTCAAGATAGGAGAGAAATCCCTGGAAGCCAAAGAAGAAATCAGCTCTGTTCAGGAACCAGGAACCAAGAAGGTAGAAGAGAATTTATAGAAAAAAAGAGATTAGTTCAGGGCAGACTCTTTGCTGGGTGAGAGAATAACAGAAAGGATGAAAATGATCTACCAGGAGAACTGGCCTCCACTGAGCCAGATCACCAAGCATGAGGACCCTAGAACCATCACAGTCTATCTGACCAGAGGTCTGTGAAGGAAAGGGATTATAACTAAGAACTGCACTATGAGCTAAGGAGAACAACAAAAGCAAAGAGGCAGTGAATTCTGAAAAAGATCCTAGAACATTCTCTATTCCAGATGCACATGAGTAGCCTTAGCTCCATAAACCTAGTTTAACAGGGTCCCCAAGATACCACATAACTTTGTCCTACTGTTTCTCTTATTTCCTGAGACCCTCTTGCAAGAGAAAATTCAAAAATCTCAGATGAGTTTACAAAGAAGAAAAGGGACACAGCTTCAATTAATGCTTCAAGAATGTGGTAAAACCTGCCTACCACCTTCTAGTGGTATTGAACAGGAAGGAGCAAAGCCTAAACAAATGGAAAGCCATTTTCTATAGTCTGCAAGTGGGAGCTGTCAGGATTCTATAGAGTAGAAGCCTTGGTGCAGTGCTGTGCAAGCAGCATATCCCAGGCCAGTAAGGACATGGACTAATCAAGGCACAATAACTTGACTGCAAACAACCAAAAGATGGGTGGATACCTTGGTCAACTTATATCTGCTATGCACCGAAGAGATGATGATCCTAGTAAAAAGTTACAATGTGCTGAGTTCTCCCAATGCAGCAGCATCACAGTAAGTGGTTTAAATGCATCAGTGACATGAACAGAAACTAATTCAAGGTATGCCCGGTCCAAAGCACTACACTGCTTCTCAGAGGTGGTTTTCTGCTCCCTAGAGGAAGGGGAATAAGGATAAGAACTTGGACTGGTAGAGCTGGCTCTCAAACAAAAACCAAAGAGGAGGGGGGACGCCTGGGTGGCTCAGTTGGTTAAGCGGCTGCCTTCGGCTCAGGTCATGATCCCAGCGTCCTGGGATCGAGTCCCACATCGGGCTCCTTGCTCGGCAGGGAGCCTGCTTCTCTCTCTGCCTCTGCCTGCCTCTCTGTCTGCCTGTGCTCGCTCTCTCTCTCTCTCTAACTAATAAATAAAAAAATCAAAAAAAAAAAACAAAGAGGACTTAGCCCTGCCACTCAGGTCAAGTCTAGCTCCAGGGTCTTTGGAAAGACCAAAGAACTCAACTGGAACACTCAGGGCCACACTTTTGTCATTTGTCCTCCAATAAATATTTCACGCTGTTTTAGTCCTTACTACTAACCGTAAGACTTGAAGAAAGTCTTACTGGGTAGTCATGACAACCCACAAGGCCCAAGGAGAGAGAACAAGAAAATCCTGAAATTGAGTCCTTCTCTGAGAAGACTGGGAGGAGAAAGGCCAGGGCAGAGTAAGGGAAGAACACCAGAAGGGCTGGTCCTGGGCTACAGAAAAGTTGACAGGAGACCCAACTCCCAGACAAATATATAGGTGGCAACATCATGGAACAGCATGGCTTACAGTTGCCTCACATAGAGGACAGCAGGTATGTCCTCCATATATATTGTTCAGATATATTGCTGTGATTCACCAGCAAACACCAAACACAAAACACCCTGATCACAATCCCAGGAAAAGGCCAGACTAGGGAAAAGGAGGAACATGCACATAGGACAGACATACAAGGCTCAGACATAAATCAACACTCAAACCAGCACAAGCATGGAAGATGTATAGACAGACACAGAGACATTAAGTAGAACATGATATGTATCTGGAAGGGACCCAAGCAAAATGGATGAGGAACTGGGCAAGTACACAGAAATGACATGGCCAAGAAATCTCAGATATTAGCACAAACATGTCAAGTACATGCAAAGAGTACAAAAAGGAGAAGGCCTAGGCTAAGTAGCTTACCAGTGAAGGGCTGGCTTGGCAGCTGGTTGAGAGTCCGCAAAGGGCTGCTGAGGAAGGGGCCAGGGGGCTCAGGGGGACAGGTGAAGCTCTCATAGGCCTCCTCCTCCTCAAGAGGTAGTGGAGGCTCTAGCAGGGGTTCTGAGCCAGCCCCCCCATTGCTCAATGCCACCTCCAGTTCCCGGAGCTCCTGCCCAAAGCCCTCTAGTCCTGCCATGCCCTCGGAGGTGCCCTCTGGCAGTTCCCCAGCTCCCTCCTCAGGTACCCGACGAACCTTCTTGGCCCCCTCAGGCCATGGTCCTGGCACCCCATTGAGCTGGGGAGGGGGCAGGATGCCAGGGCCCTCCCCTGCACCCCCAGCAAGCCCCCCACTCCCTAGCTCTTCTTCCTCCCCTTCCCCCAGAGTGTCCCTGTCCTCCTCAGGCAGTAGGCTGCGTTTCTTAGTCCGGGAGCCAACAGGACTGGGCTCAGGAGGGGGTCGCTCGCCATCATAGGGGGCAGACCAGGTACGGCAGGCTCGGACACACCGGTCCACACCACGGCGTGCCTCACGCAGATACTCCAGGTAATTGTCTTCCAGCTCACCAGGCTCCTCCACAGGGCTGGGCCTTCGGCCAGGGCTGGAAGCTGGGGATGTAGCAAGTCCTGGTGAGCGAGGGGCTGGAACTGGGGATTCCGAGCCACCCAGACTCTGCTGTCGCAGGAACAGGGCTAGACGAGATGGTGTGGAGGGCCGGGGCACTGTCACCACAGAAGAGGAGTCAACACTTGGGCTTCCAGGGCCTACAGAGGGAAAAAACATAAGAGGGATCAAAGAGACAGAGGGCTAAGAGGAAGGATAAGACACCTCCGGAGACTGATAGAGAAGACAATGAAGCAACAAAGACATGTGACCTATTTAGGCAGCTGATTCTCCACCCTCCTAATTAAGCTTTTAGCATCCACCACCTCCTCTCACCACTCATAACACCAAAGAAACAATGGAAAATAGAAACAATATAGGACTGGAATGAAGAAGAGCAGCTTTGCTCAGAAGCTAAATTTATTTGGTGGAGTTAGGGATCCACCCTGCAAGACCCCTCATGACCACCCCAAAGATGGAATGCCACTCATGGCCACCTCCCTCCACACACCCTAGCCCCACCTTCTTGCTAGGCTTTCCAGAACCCAGGCCATACCCGTGGTGTCCTCCCTTCTCCCTGCCTCTCTGCTAGGCCCACCTCGTGCCCATGAGGCATGCTCTGGACGGGGTGGGCTAGGGGCATGATGCCGACAACAGCGTGGGATTAGGGAGAGAAACTTGTCTGCCGCTCGTCCATATAGGTCCACATCACGTACAGCTGGCTTCTGGCTCAGCATCACATGGTTACATGGGACAAGATACCTGGGAAAGACAGCAGAAAAAGGATACAGGATAGATCAGGAAGGACAGGATGTGGGAGAACATCAAGCCAATGGAACTACATGACTAAGCCAGGAAACACATGAGCAACCCCAATACAACAACCCATTGCCCAGCAGTGCACAAGGCCTGGAGGTTTCAGGATCAGCCATCCCTCAGCCCTGTCCCCACAGGTACCTGAGAACCAGCTGCAGCAGGACATCCTCACAACTGAGGTTCAGTAGGGTCCTGAAGAGACTCAGAGAGACCATGCAGAGCTGGGGAGGTGGGGGAGGAGGGAGGGAGTCACCATAAGAGCTCTCTACCCTCCAAGATGTTTACCAAATGGGAACCCCCCAGCCCCAGGCCCAACCAACCACTCCTAGAGTAACAATGTGCACAGGGCCTGGCATATAATAATCATTCAATTATTAAATAAATGCTCATGTGATCTTTATAAACAAAACTTCACTGTTCACAGATGGCAATGAACCATGTGTCAGATTCTGTATTTCTACAGACCACACACATGTCAGCAGACTCTCTGGCTATGGAATGAGTGCCCATGAAGAGAGACCTCAAGAAATACTGGGACTAAGTGAATGACTACCAGGAGCCAACAGCAATATGATAACTGAGTAAATCCCTGTCAGTAGAGACCACAGCGGAGGCCAAGCAGAAGCCAGAGGGAACCTGAAAGAATCCCAGCTGGGAAGTAGGTGGGGCTGTGAACAGGGAATCTGAGCTCCCAATACTGGTGCATCTCTCAAAAGGTAGAAGAAAGAGAAGCTCAAGCACAGCTGACAGGAAAAGAAAAAAATAGGTGAGTCTAGAATAGAGAAAACCATTTGTTTTAGAAAATAAGAAGGTGGCTCTTCTGTGGCTAGGTGAAGAGAGAGGAAGAGCAGACAATGTAAGCACTCCCTCACTCCTCCAAATCCCCACAGAACTTTCTTTCTACTTCCCTCATGGCAAGTATTCGTGGAGCTCCCTGAAGACCAACTACTGGGACTTAGGCCAGGACACCGCTGCACAGTCTAGGTGCTCTGCTCATCAGTTACTAAATGACTGTGGGAGCATTAAAAGTCAACTGTAGCAGGAAAGAGATGAATAGCAGTTCAAATTTTGGACGGCACAAACGTTCAAATTTACCCTGACCATTTTTACTAGCAAAGGAAACATTCACATTCACTGAAAGGTTGCAGAGTAGGTAGAAAAATGGCCCCCTGAAGATGCCCAGGTCCTAATCTCCAGAATCTGTATTTTTACCTTACATGACAAAAGGTACTTTGTAGATATGATTATGGTTATGGAATCTGAGATGGGGAGAGTAGCCTGGATTATCCAGGTGGGCCCAATCAAATCACATGAGTCTTTAAAAACAGAGAACCTTTTCCAGCTGGCTCAGAAAGAAGAAGGAAAAGAAATCTGAAGCATGATAGAAACCTGATTCACCACTGATGGCTTTGAGGATGGAAGGGGGCCATGAAACAAGGAATTTGGTTGGCCTCAGAATCTGGGAACGGTCCTCTGCTGACAGCTGACTAGAAAACAGGATTCTCAGTCCTACAACTCCAAGGAAACAAATTTTACTAACAAACCTACTGAGCAAGTAAACAGACCTACTCCTAGAGCCTCCAGAAAGGAACACAAGCCCACCAAACATTTTGATTTTAGCCTGATGAGATCCATGTCATAGTATGATATACAGAACTGCAAGATAATAAATTTATGTTGTTTTAAGCCACTATGTTAGTGGTAATTTGTTATGACAGTAATAGGAAATTAAAACAGATAGCCAGGTACACAGACAGATGAGCTAGCCTGATTCACTTTGAGCCACAAAAAACAAGCTTAAAGAAGTTCAAAGTCAGGGCAACTGATTCACACCTAAAAAGGCCAAGCAAGGGATGCCTGGGTGGCTCAGTTAGTTAAGCGGCTGCCTTCGGCTCAGGTCATGATCCCAGCATCCTGGGATCAAGTCCCACATCGGGCTCCTTGCTCGGCAGGGAGCCTGCTTCTCCCTCTGCCTCTGTCTACCATTCTGTCTGCCTGAGATCACGCTTTCTCTCTCTCTCTTAAAAAAAAAAAAAAAAAAAGGCCAAGCAACGGAAAGGAAAGCAATTACACACTTAACACAGCCATCCTGAAATCAGAAGCACTCTGGTTCCTCCAAGATGGAGGAACCAGGAAGAACTAGCCCAAGAACCTGAAGGCCCTTGAGACCAGAGGACCAAATGCAAAACTAATAGAAACAAATGCTAAAGACTAAAGAAAATGAGAGAGAATCAAAGAAGTGAGGATAATATTGAGATGAAAGGAAGACAGATAGAGCCTAGCATAGGAGAAAAAAAGAAAAGATCAACCTCAAGAAGGAAATCAATGGTCCCAAAACACAAACAGTACATCCCATCAGGATAAAGATATAAGACCATGGTTTGACTTTAGCATAACGAGAAATAAACCTTTTTGGTATCTTTATAAAATTAAAGTTTTGACTTAATCCATGCATTATCATAATTACTTGATTCATATGCCCTGTGTATTATAATTCAAGATAGCTAAGGCAGAGCCTAGAATATGTTGTCATTGTTGCCATTTTCAAATTCTGAAGTGTGCACCTGGTTCAGAAACACTGGTCTCATCACAGTCAGTGTGAAATATCTCATCCATACCCTTAATTATTCAGACACCCTTCAGACACCCTTAGTTATTCTATACCCTTCAGTTATTCATAGCTCTTCCAAAACCTCACCTACCACGAGGCTGTCTATAGGTATCTCAAGGTATCTCAATTATCTTGAACAGTTTTCTATAACCTTTAATAATCCAAGAACTTCTTTTTTAAACATATAGACCTAGGGAACTTCAATTATTTATAATAAGAAGGAAACAAAAATGGTTGCAGAGCCAAATAAATGCCATAAAATCCATGACTAAACAAATGCTTTATTCCCCAGAAAGACTTTGGGTCTTTATGACACAGAAACTACTTACGCCTATTTCATATATTGGTTAAAATCCAAACTTCTTACCACGGTCTACAAGGCCATGCATGATCTGAATCTTACCTCCCTCTCAACTTTCATCTCATTTCCTTCTCCCTCTTGCTCACATCACCTCCATTCATACTGGTCTTTCATTTCCTCAAATACATTCAGCTCACCCCCATCTCATATCCTTTGCATGTTGCTCCCAGACTCTTCTTCCATTTCTTCTTTAATAGGAAAACTCCCTCATGACATTTAGGTCTCAGCTCAATGTCACCTCCTCAGCAAGGTTTCTGACCACCCTATTATTTTCTAAGCACACTGTTTAGTTTTTTCATAACAATGACCACAATTTTCAATTATTCTATTAATGGGTCTGTGTGTCTATAAAGGAAGTTCCATGAAGTCAGCAACCATGTCTATCCTGTTTACCATTTATCCTTAGTACGAGAAAACAGTAAGGCATGTAGCGAACATTCAGTATAAATGTTCAGGAAAAGGGAATGTGTAAGTCGGTAGGTGGGCAGAATGGGTGCCCTGAGTTATAGCAGTTCAGATGCAGCAAATCAAAAGGGGAGAAAAGGTAAGCATACCAGTAGCAGCAGGATCAGCTATCAAAGCAGACACAAAACATGGAGAAGTGATCTCGAGTTACCCACAGCAGACCACAGAACAACACACAGCTAAAGAGAACCTCACGCCAAAGCTACAAGTATAGCACAATGGCAAAACCTCTAGTCATGATGAGCAGCCAGTTATCCAGAAAAAGTAACCGTGTTCTAGATTCATATATTACAAAAGCAAGGCAGTAGACTAAAATCTATACCCAAAATGGTCAAAAGTTTAATACTGGAAAGTAAATGCCACCTAACTTTGAAGTGATTGCTGGAGACAAAGGCCAAAGAAGGGCAGGCACACCCTCCCAGAACAAAGGTCAGAGAGAGAAGATGGCTCACCCAGGTAAGCCAGGACAGAGGTAGGGGGCCATACCCGGGAGTTGCTGCCAATACGGGCAACGAGGGTGTCAAGGATGGTGTGGGTGTCATGCCGGTGTAACAGCAGGAATCGCAGGAAGGTACGGAGCAAAGCAGGCTCTGAGATACTCCGCAGGAAAAGTTCCAGATAGGCGGTACTGGCGATCATCTCCTCCACAGAGGTCTGGACGAAGGGAAGGGAAAATTTAGAAATTTAGTACTTCCCTGTTCATATACTGAGTTATTTTCCCTGAGTTCTACAGAGGAAGCAGGAACAGACAGGGAAAAAGGGAAGAGTACCCAGCCCACTGCCTCCCATATTAGTTCTGGCATTTAGGTCACCACCCCTCAGCCTAATACCCTAATTTGCCTTGCCAACCATAACTCTCACCTTGTGCAAGGCAGGGCCCATGACAGGCACCAGAAACCCATTATGGATATAATCAACTAGCTGCTTCTGCACCAAAGGGTGAGCCACCTGTAGGGGTGCAAGAGAGAGAGGGAAGAGGAATGTGAGGTGGCCACTGTATGGAAGGGAGTAGAGTGGTACAAATAGGCACCCCACCCCCAAGATGGTGGAATAGCAGAATTCTAGGGAATATGCCGCCTTCCCCCTTATCTCCCCAGAATGACCAAAGACCAGACCTCCTGGGAACCCCAGTCCCACCTGAATGACTGCATTGCAGAATTCTAGGGAACTCATGAACAGCGCAAGGGCTGGCACGCCCAGCCAGTCTTCCCGTCGTAGGCAGTGCCAATCATCCCCCGGAACCTCAATCTTTCGGGGCAGTGAGGAGTACAGGGCACTCAGCCCTGTGGCCAGCACCTGGGGGCCATCCCCAAGGACAGGTTACCAAAAGCTCAGACAATATAAAAAAGGGGGAGCAGGGGAACCCAAAGTTTTGACAGGAATAGGGGAAAGAGCTATTCCCAAATGTGCCAGGACATCACCTGGGAACAATGGCCCATGAAGAGCCTTAGTACTGGTGCTATCCATCTAAGCCCATGTTTCATTCCCACCCCAACTCCAGGTATTGCTTTCAAACCTAGGGGCTACTACCTAAAGGAGAAGGACCCCATACATAGCCCCTCCACATCTTCTAGATAGCAAGATGCTATCCAATGTCTACAAACCATACCCCACCCCCCATTCCAGGAGGTGCTGACCGGGCAGAAGTAAGAGTGATCTGCAATGTAGCGGCCCACAGTGGGACTCCCAGCCGACAGAGCCATGAGCAGGAGTAGGGCGTCACGAGCCTGCTGGCCCAGCGTGCCCTCTCGATGGACGAAGGGAACAAGGCGAGAAAAGAGGAGAAGACGGGGGGCAGCTCCAGGCTCAGGAGGTGGCTGTAGGAAGAACTCGAGCAATGAAGGCTCCCGGGCCAGACACACACACAGCTGGCTGAGAAGTAGCACCAGGCCTTCATCCAGTGCTGGGCTACTGGGCACAGGACGGCCACAGGCATCCAGCAAGGTCAGCAGAGCCTCACGAACTGGACCATGTCGCAACAGTGGCTGGCGAGCTTCACTCACTAGCATCTCAAACAGCTTCAGTTGTTCAGCTCGCCGTTCCTCAACCCCATCCCCAAGCTCATCCCACTGAAGCTGCCACGCCAACACACGGGTTAGCAGGTCCTCACGCAGAGCAAACTCCAGCAAGGGCCCAGGGGCCGTAGGGGCTGAGGGAACGGCACGATCTTCTACCAGCAGTGTCAACATCTGGTAAGTGTGGTTGCGCACAGCACTGAGATCATCTGCACCCCCAGGAGCTACCCGAGGGCCTTGCCGCTCTAGGATACGCACCACCTGAAGAAACAGGAAAGAAGACTGCAGGAATCTTAGATGAAATAATGACTAAATGGGATGGTGAGAGTACACAGTAGGTTGGAAGAACTCAGGCAGCCAGTAAATCAGGCCACTTGGCATAGTATTTCCTACCTGGGACCAGTGATTCTTGAAGACCATGAGGCAGGTCTCAGGATCAGCCACGACAGGGGTCTGCAGACTGGCCCCCTGAGGTACACGGTGCCCAGGGCCCCGGGAGGCCAGTCTGCTCAGCCAGTTCATCCTCTCCATGAGGCAGGCTGGGCAGGGCCAGCAGCCAGAGGGCCACTCTCCAAGAATCTGCCAGCTGGAGGCTTTCTCCACTTGTGTCTCTAGTCTGCTTCATCCGGTCTGCAGGAGCCAGTAGCTGGCCATGAAGCCAAAAGATACACCAGGCTGGAGTAGTGAGTTCAGAGATCACTGCCTAGTCCAGACCTGCAAATCTAATTCAAAGATAGAGAAAAGAAGAGATCAAAAGGAGTTTGCCTCTCTCCATTCCCCAAAAGAACCCAGAGCCACCAATCCACTGGAAATTCCATGCACACATGCCACCATAGCATCTTAAATGTAATGTGTTTAAAAGAGAACTCATTTCTACCATCAAACCTGTTCCTCCTCCAGGCTTCTCCATCTCAAGAACTGATAACAACATTCACCTACATGCTCAGACCAAAAACTTGGGCATCATCCTTATTTTTTATTTATTTATTTTTTAGTATATGTGCTGCCAAAGTGAACACATCCTTATTTATTTTCGTTAATTCCAATATCCAATTCATCAGCAAACCCTATCACCTCTACCCTCAAACATGTCCTACTATTGTAATAACTTCCAATCTGGTCTCCATGCTTCCAGCCCTGCCTCCCACCCTCCTCCCCTGACAGGTATTTGGTTTTATTTTATTTTATTTTAGTTAGTTAGCAGGCTCCATGCCCAGTGTGGAGCCCAGTGTGGGGCTTGAACTCACAATCCTGAGATCAAGACCTGAGGTGAGAACAAGAGTCAATGCTTAACTGACTGAGCTGAGTCAGAGTATTTGTAAAACCCTAATTATGTTACATCTCTCCTCTGCTGAATACCTTTCAATGATTTCCCATCACACTAGCAATAATCCAAATCCCTTCCCTTGGCCTCTAGGGCACTATATGATCTAATCTGTATTAACATCCTACCATCCTCGTCTTCACATTTGATTTACTCATATAGGTCTTCCTGAATACTCTTTATTCCCTCTGCCTGGAGTGTTCTTCCCCTGATCTTTACTTTCTTCCCATCACTCTTTTTGAATTCTTTTTGAATACCATCTCCTCAGAGAAACCTTACTTAATTATATCTTTTTTTAAAAATAACGTTTATGTATGTATGTATTCTCTTTTTTTTTAATTTTTATTTAAACATATAATGTAACCACACCACCCTCTCCCAACACCCCTTCCCCCTACCCCCCTCAGTTTGTTTTATGACATTAAGGGTCTCTTTTGGTTTGTCTCTCTCTCGATCCCATCTTGTTTCATTTATTCTTTCCCTACCCCCTTAACCCCCACCCCTGTTGCATCTCCACTTCCTCATATCAGGGAGATCATATGATAGTTGTCTTTCTCCAACTGACTTATTTCACTAAGCCAACAGACACATGAAAAAGTGTTCCACATCACTGGGCATCAAGGAAATACAAATCAAAACTACAATGAGATACCACCTCACACCAGTCAGAATGGCTAAAATGAACAAGTCAGGAAATGACAGATGCTGGTGAGGATGCGGATAAAGGGGAACCCTCCTACACTGTTGGTGGGAATGCAAGCCGGTGCAACCACTCTGGAAAACAGCATGGAGGTTCCTCAAAAAATTGAAAATAGAGCTACCTTATGACCCAGCAATTGCACTACTGGGTATTTACCCTAAAGATAATTATATCTTAAAAGCACATCTTCCCACCTTCACTCTCTAGCTTCCTAATCTTACTTTCTTCTTAGCAGGTTTCAGTACCTAAAGATATTTATTTGCTTATTTATTTGTCTAGCTTCCCCACCAAAATGCAACCTCACTGAGGGCTAGGTTTATCTATTTTATTTACTGTTGTATCTCTAGTACCAATAGCATTACCTAGGGATTCAGTAAATATCTGCTGAATGTATGAATGCTTAAGTGAATGAATGAATGAATGAACAAATGAATGAATGATCAAGAAACCCAGTCTTGAGGTGCCTGGGTGGCTCAGTCAGTGAAGCATCTGCCTTTGGTTCAGGTCATGATTGGGATCCTAAGATTGAGCCCCACACTGGGTTCCCTAATCATCGAGGAGTCTGCTTCTCCCTCTCCTTTCACTTCTCTTCCTCTCCCTCTACACCTTTCTCTCAGTGTGTGCTCTCTCTCACTCAAATAAATAAATAAAATCTTTAAAAAAAGAAAGAAAGAAAGAAAAGAAAAGAAACGAAACAAAATGAAATGAAACCCAGTCTTGGGGTGCCTGGCTGGCTCAGCCAGTAGAGCATGGAACTCTTCCGTCCACACTGGGAGATCCACATTGGGAGGTTCACACTGGGTGCAGAGATTACTTTAAAAAAATAAAACCTTAGGAAAAAAAGGAAAGGAAAAGGAAAAGAAAGAAAAAAGAAACCAGGTCTCGATCTGACTCCAAACACCTGGGACTACTGAGGATGAAATTTTTTTTCTAGCAATCACTGGCCCTCCCTAGAAACCCACCCAATAGGAAATAATCCAACAGACCCTTAACTACCTGAATACACACATAAGAGGTGAAAATCCAGATCAAACCAAAAGAGGAGAACAATTTTCATTCCAGCAAAGAACACAGGGACACATTCCCATATATACACATATACCCCAATCCTGCCAGATATATACAACACTCATTCCTGGGGACATGACATGACACCCTCAGTAAAGAAAGAGGAAAAGTACTAAAACAGCTGTTGGCCTAGACCATAGCTCATAGCTCCTTCTCTGTCATACCCTCACCCCTCAGCAGTATTATCTCTGACAAGTACAAAAACTTCAGAGGAAAAGGTGTGGTTCAGTTGTCCTTCCTCTTTAAGTTCAACAAAGGCTGAAGGAACCCAGAGACCTGGCACCAGCCCCACACTTTGCCCTCGGGTTACATTAACATCTTTCCCTTCCACCCAGATACTCTCTCTCATCATTACCAACTCACATCTAAAGGAAGGTAGCAACTAGGCTTAAGGAAACGTATAGAACAGAAGAGACAGTCTTATAATAAAGGGCATGGTCAATACTGAACATCAGGCTGGGCTCACTCACTGATTAACTCAAGTACATCCATATTGATAAAGTACTAAGTACTCTGCTAAATAATCAATGGAAATATGAAGACAGAAAAAAACATTTGGGTGGGGAGCATAAATAAAAACTCCAATGAATATTATAAACAGAGGTACTTACAAAAGAGTTACAGAGACACGAAAGAAAGCAATTAATTCTGCCTGAGAGATCATAACAGGATTCCAGAAAAGAGGTGATGTCTGACTTAAGTCTTTAGCAATGAGATACTGGCCACAAAGGGAGTAGAAGGAAAGGCCTTCGCATTAAAAACAGTATGTACAAAAATACGGCACTGTGAAAAAAACATGACAAATTTGAAAATCAGTTCCAAGTTTGGGGTGGCCTAATCAGAGACTACTTAGAGAAGAAAGAAACATTATTGAGTTGGAGGGTAAATATGGGTAATGAGTATAATTATCACCGAGTATCATGCTAACAAGTTTAGGTTTTGTCTACTGACACCCTGGAAACAAAGGTTTTTAGACAATAAAATGACAAGATTAAATTTGCTTTTAAAAAAAGATGTCAGATAAATTATCATATGATGTCTCTGATATGAGGAATTTAGGGCGGTTGGGAAGGAAAAAATGAAACAAGATGGGATTGGGAGGGAAACAAACCATAAGAGACTCTTAATCTCACAAAACAAACTGAGGGTTGTTGCTGGGGGTTGGAGGGTTGGGATAGGGTGGCTGGGTTATGGACATTGGAGAGGTATGTGCTATGGTGAGTGCTGTGAAATGTGTAAGCCTGATGATTCACAGACATGTACCCCTGGGGCAAATAATACATTATATGTTAGTTTGAAAAAAAAAGATGTCAGATAGCAGTGTAAGGTGGAGCAGAGAGAGGCAGACCATAGACGAAGTAAGGTGGTAAGAGCAAAATTAGAAAAGATAAATCTGAGATTCACTTTCATCTTAGCAAGTCCCAGGTGATAATGAAATTATTTACACCTGTAATATATCTGCCAATAATAGCAAGCTATTTCAAAAGGGACCATATCATTCATTCTTTGCAATTACAGTGCCAACACAGTGCCTGGCATTCAAAAATGCTTGTGGAACTGAATGCTAAATTTAAAATAATTATAGCTAACATATATTAAGCACTTACTACATGCCAGGCTCTACTCTAAGCACTATATGCAGTAGCTCATTCAAACCTCATAAAAACTCTAGATGTACTAGTATCTCCATTTTACACATGAGAAAATCAAAACCTACAAAGGCTAAATATACTGTCAAAGTTAACCAGCTGGTAAGCAGCAAGACTGGGATGCAAATGCAGATAATCTGCATCCACTTAACTTGAAGCAAAAAGACCTGACAAATGGATGGAGGATAAGAGAAGACACTAATATGAAGTACAGGAGATTCAGTAAAAGATAATGCCATTAATAGCTGAGAAACACATAACAAAGGTGTTTTAGAAGAGGATGAATAAACTTTGTTGAGCTTTGAGACATCTATAGGATATCCATGATGTCCAGAAAGCAAACAGAAACATTATACTTGAGCTCAAGAGTGAAATCAAGACTAGAGATATATATCCAGGAATCAACAACTTATAGGTGGTACATGAAGCTATGGAGATGGATGAAATCTCCAAAGAGAACAGCAGATCTTGAAAGGAGCTGAGAGTGAGTGACATCCTGGGGAAAACCAGAAATGAGGAAAGCAAAGAAGTATCTTTGAGGACTGTGAAGGTAGCCAGAAATGGAAGGAAAAAAACAAGAAATAATGATAATCTAGAAGTCAAGGAGAAGAAGTTTCAAGAAAGTGGAGATCGCCAAAATATACAGTCTACAGATAGACTAAGTAGAATGAATGTTAAAAATGATCAGTTCGTTTTAGCAATCAAGTTTTAGATAAGCTTAGGGAAGTAAGTAGTTAAAGAATAACTAAGAGCCAAAGAAGATGCAATACAGGAAAGTCAGTGACAAAGGGAAGGATGAAAATAATGCAATAGCTTAAAGAAGCTAGGAGGGGTGGGAGGTGAGGAGTCAAGAGAAAGAGTTTTTATCCTTTGGTGTTGTTTTACTTTGGGATGGAGAGCCACAAGTATGTCTGTCAAGTGAGGAAAAGTATGAAGAAAGTAACAGGTTGTGGACAAATAAGATGGGAATAACTGACAGACAAATCAGATATAGGACTAGTCTGAGAAACTGAGGTATTCCACTTTCTCTGAGAAAGGAGGAAAACAGTAATAAAGGATGGGTGCCAGTTCAGGGAAATCTGAAATCTGAAATGGGGAAGCTAGTATCTACCACCGCCCACCAACCACCTAATCCACACTCACTCCCCCAAGAGAGTTGGGGTGGTGAAGAAGAGAAGAAGTGAGAGGGGGTAGAGCCACAGAACGGATGCTCAGTCTTTCACACAAGGTTTCCTATAAACCATCGAACAGTCCTACACTCCAGTAGCTACCAGCAGCAGGGACACATTGAAAAAGGTACTTATCTGTCTGCCCAAGTCCTTAAGCATGGGCTGGGGCAAGCAAAGCCAACAGCTGAGAATACTAGTAAGAAAGGTCCTATTTTACTAGCTCTCTCACTGCTAGAAGCCCTGGGAGACTCTATCCCCCATGTTTGTTTCCTTAAACACTGTCCATGCCTTTGTAAATATAATCCCTTTATTAGATTCTTCCCAAACTAAATGTATGCAATCTGCCCTCTGCAAGGACCCTAACTGGTACAAGAGCATTACTGGTTACAGAATGCTTTCTCAATCATATCTCATTTGAGGACTGAAAATAAATAGAGGCCCTAAGGTCAAGATTAACACAAAGTAATAGGTAAAACTAAAACAGTTTTAGTAAAACAGTAGTAGGTAAAAAAGCTCTGGTTTGAATCTCAGTCCACCATTTTGCAGCTGTGTGACCTTAAATAAATCACTTCATACATGGGAGCCTCAGTGTCCTTATCTATAAATTCCTGATGAAATAAGTATTGTTACTGTTTTAAAAATTAAATAAAATAATCTACATAGCATGCCAGGCATACAAAGCAGTCTCTCCGTAAATGACATTTTCCTTTCTCCCTTCCTTCTCCTGATCTTATCTGACCAAGATATCCTCACCTCTGAGAAGATATCTAACCTGCTCTGACACATCCATCCCTACCACCTCACACTCATACTCTAGTGAGCTGAGGAAGGGCAAAGCATCCAGTCTCAGCAAAGTAAAACCTTACTTAACATGTCCAAAACTGAACTCCCTTCAGCTCCTAGAACTCAATTTCAAAGATTAACAACCAACTCCTACCTTGACTACAACTGGGGTACCCACCCCTGCTTCCCTACTTGACCAACAAAGGGCACTTTTCACAGACCCAAGGAGGATAGCCTCCAGGAGCTTTCTTCATCCCCTCATCTTCAACTCTTCTCAAAGACCTCAAAGAGAAGAGCTACGCTGAAATCAGGGTCTCAAAACACAAAAGCTAACACTTAACCTGGGCCCCCTTCACATACAGCAAAAACAAAAGAAGACCATAGCTTGGTGTTCCTGTCACCAACTTAAGACTCATTCCCTGTTAACTGAGCAAAGTTCAAAACAAGACAAAGAGAATGGAATCACCACCTTATTACTGCGCCCTTTCCTCTCACTGCAAAGTCTAGAAAAAAGAGTAGACCCCTCTTCCTAGATGTACCTTCAGGCTCAGCCACAGGGGAAAAGAGGGAAGAAAGAGCTGATCTTTCAGACCCACAAACAGCCAAGGTCAGTCACTCACCTTATAGCACAAAATACAGCCTTATAGGCACATTCAGCAAGGGTGTCCACCAACCTCAGAATAGCAGGCACAGGGCTGGAAGTGGCTCAGCCTTCCTTATGAACCTTTGCCCTGGGAGAGGCAAGACAGGGAGGGAACTGGGAGCAGGGATACACCTGCAATATCCACAGCAGACAGGGAGAGACCAAAATGACCTTTCAAGAACAGGTCAGAAAAATCCTAAGGTTTCTCTCCCTACAATGGCTCTTCCTAGGCAAGATGACTGATTACTGACATAGAAGGCATGAATGAGCCATTACCCAAAATACTGAAAGTAGAAAGATCTGATTAAAACCTCACAGCAGTACAAAAGGCAGGAGGGGGGGCGGGGGCAGGGGACACACACCTCACAGGAGCCTACTAAACTAGAGCTCAGCTTACACATATTCCCCCTGCTTGTCCATCCCTCAGCCTACATGTATAAAACAAATGGACTATCAATGCATGGTCCCAACTCACTCCCTCCCCTCTCCCCAAGAACGTCTGCTTCTTGCAGGGAAGCTCACCTGACTCCAGCACAGCCTTTACATAACATAACCTCTATCACGGTGATTCCCCCTTTACAGCAGTGAATCTCCATGTCACACACAGTTCTTTTTCCACCCCTCTTGGGTGATGATGACAAAGAAGATGTCAAAAAGAGGAGGAGATAATGAACTATCCTAAAGAACAAGGGAAGTTCACTGGGCAGAGAAGAAAAAGTATTCTTAGCAAGGGAAACAGCTATTACAAAGATCTCAAGGCTCAAAAAAGTAACATGTTTGTTAGGGAACTGTGAACAATTTATTCAAGCTAGAACACAAAGTAAGGAGTGGCAGGCGATGAGGCTGGAGAGGTGAGTTGAGGCCAAATGATGCTGTATTAAAGAATTTGGATGTTGTCCTACAGAACACAAAGAGCCAAAAGTTTTTAAGCAGAGAGGAGCTCCGTGATTACATTTGTATTTTTAGAAAGATCATTCTAGGGACAGACTAGAAAAGAGCAAGTCTAAAGGCAGGAGACTGTTGCAGGGTAGGGGGATCCAGATAAGAGATTAGGAAGAAGTAAACTAAAACTTTAACAGTTAAGAAGTAGCTATGGAGATGGAGAGGAAAATACTTTAGTGGGAAATATATTAAGATTTTAGTGAGTGATTAAATGCAGGAGATGAAGAAGCAAAAAGAACTGAAGAGGACATTGAAGTCCTTGCCAGAACTGAGACAGGGCATGTGATACAACGGCATGCTCTCAGAGCAAAGACACTGAGTGCTGTTTTGGATATATAAATCTGTAATACCTGTGCAGATATATGGTAGACCACAGAACATGTATGATACAGGGAGAGACTACATCCCCATGATATGCTTTTGTATTTCACACTCTCTCTCTAAACTTAAATTATCTTTTCATGTATCTACCTCTCCCAACCTGAGAATTCCTTGAGACCTCAGAGGACCATGTCTTGTTTACTTTATCTCATAAAATGTAAGCTTCACAAGGACAGACTACATAATGAAAAAGTATGTGCTGAATGAATAACTGAATTAATATATGAATGAATGAACTTGCTCTCCCAGCACTGAGCAGAGTGCCTGGTGCATAGAAGATGCAGAATAAACAGTTACATACAACACTCCAAACATGTTTCTACCTTTGCATCACCACTCTCATTTAGGTTACTTCTTCTCAGATCTACCACTGGGCTGTATGTAAGTCAAAATCCATTTTACTCACTGCACTACTATTTCAACAGAGTTCAGTATAGCATACCAAACCCAGTGCTTTCTCCAGAACACCCAAGAATCTGGACAGTCCCTAAGAACACTCTGATGATTTGACTCATCCTACCACTAACACAATGTGATCCAGGTATTACATATACCTGTTCCCATGTCATTGCCACAATATTAAACAGAACCCTCATCTCTATGTCATCCTCAAAGTCCCTTTAATCTCTTTTGGAACCACGCTAATTGCAAATCATAAAAAATGCTTTTTGCCAGTATAATGTCCTCTGACACATCACAACTTTTCCCATACCTAACATGCCTTTCAGTCAACATAGCTTTCACTCTGCTACAAACCTTCTTCCTCCAAGTCACCCACTCTCAGGAAACCAGTTTGGGTTCAGCTTTGCCACTTTACCACTATGAGACCTCTGGTTCATAAGTTTGAATCATCTATAACATAAGTATTCCTGCCCATGCCTACTTCACAAAGTATGTAAACCCAGGGAAAAGTGAGATTGAATGAATGCTGTTTAAATTTCAGAAATTATCTACAATTAGGCTTTCTCAACCATAATAACAACAATAACCCATCATCACTCTAAATTTCTCCATTTCAAGAACCAGTAAAAATGATTTCTAAAGAATTTTAAAAATAGGCTTGTTACTTCTTATTTTGGCCAATAAGACCATTTCTTTAAAACCCCCCATCTACTGTCATTATTTCATCAATCAGCATCTTAACACTAAAAGAGTAATCTAAGAATGAACTTATCTTTATGAAAAATTCATGTTTCATATGTTCTCTTTCTCGCCCTCCTCCTTGGATGGATGAAATCTTTATCATGGACTGGCACTATCCTTGGCCCAGTGTTTAGGAATCACTCCTCCAAACCCTGTTATGATACGTGTTGGTTATACAGGGTTCTGCCCATCAGGGTAGATGGTCAAGGGTTCCACCAGCATAAAATGTATGGCCTCCAGAGAGAAGCAATGAAAACGTACCATGGGTCAGAACAGTTGGTCCCGAGACTGAGACTCTAGAACAGAATGGCAACCTGCACTTGGACTGCCCCTAAATCTCAAGAAAACAGTCTGGATAGGAAAGGCCTAAATCTCCCTGAGGCTGGGGAAGGTATCTGGGCCCTGTGGTGGACAGTCACTAGAGAGGAAAACTTAGTGGTGGGAAAGTGAAGTGTCCATTATAACTGAGTGCCAACCCAGCTGTCTAGAACTTTTAAAATGTTCCTGTAGTATGGATTGGCAGGGAGAAAGGGACCTGTAAAATACTAATAAAGTGAACCCAAAAATGTGTTGTGGACGGAGGAATGAGTGCAAAGGGACAGGAGTGCAAAGGGGGCAGTAGAATGTTCAGTATCTTGAAAGTGGTGATGGCTTCACAGATGTAAACATATGGCAAGACTCATGCACATTTTAAATATGAGCAGTTTATTGTATATAAATTTACCTTAAAAAGGTAGGATTTTTTTTAACTGAAAGAAACTGAGAGCAAAGCCATTCTGCTTAAGAGCCTAAATATAGTGTTGTATGTAACAAACCATGTGACTTTCATGAAAGTAGAATTAGCAACTGAAAATGGTTAGTCCAATTTAGATGACAACCATCAGAGCCCCATAGCTAAACAAAGTGAGGAGCAGCAAAAGAGTAAGGTTGCCCAGAAGCAGGTGGAGAGAAAACAAACATAGGCTGTCCTGGCCAAAAAACCCTCCATGAGAAAGGCCATCTCCAAGTTTGGAGCCCCAAAGAGGAACTTGAGAAACAGCAGTTTCAGTGAATACTCTGGTTGAAAACTAAGCCTCAAAAATGATTTTCATTATCATAGTTATTACTACCCGTGACGCCTTCGTTTTTCTGTCCTTCTAAGGCCAAGTGCACAACACTTCCACCCAAGCTGTCCTACTCGGTCCGAGACTAGGCAGGACACTGGGCATCGAAGTAGGCTCCAGAACCAACCTCAACCTTATCCAAGCTTCACAATCCTCATTCCTTCCCTCATGCCCTAACTTCAACTCCTTCACCCATTTCCCACCAGCCTGCATACTCCCGCCTGTGCCCTTTACCCTCCCCTCCCCGCAAAGGCCGTACCCCCTCACTCCAGGGTTGCCCTCACCCCTGCCCACAGGTGCCTCAGCCCCTCACTAAACCGTGTTCACAAGTCCCTTTCCTTTGGCCCCTCGAAAAGCATCCCTAGCCCTTCTTCTTGCCCAGCTCCTCACTTGCCCGGTCACCCTTAGGCTCGTACGCTGCTCTCCTACCTTAGCCACTCACACTCGGCCCCTCACCACATACCGGCCCCTCACCCTGTCCCCTCTCAACCAGTAGAGTCACCAAATTCGGTGCCGTTATTCCCCAGTCCCTCAGCCCCTCACACGCCTCTCCGGGCCCTGCGACTCATACTTGCCGTTCACTCACAGAACCCCGACCCTGACCAGGCCCGATCGCCGCAGCCGTGCTAGGTGAGCTCAGGCCGCCGCCATCGCTCCTCAGGCGCACCAGCCGCGCCCCGCCCCGCGCCACACGCATCCCGCGCCCCCGCGCACCACACGTAACCGCCCAGCGACGCACCGCTGGGCAGTGGCGTGCCAGCTCATTGGCTGGACCCGGCAAGAGCCGGAGCGTCGTGCTTGTTTCCTGGCAACGGCCGAGCGCTGGGGCGGGGTGGCGGACAGCATTTCGAGCGAGGAGTACCGCCTCTTCTCCGGGTCCCGCCTCTTCGTCCTGTAAACCCCGCCCCTCTGAAGGACTCCAGCATGTCATAGGGAAAGACTTCTGGGGAGGTGGAGGGCCGTAGGGCGGGGGCGGAGCCTGAGGAGGAAAGGTCGAACCAGAGGGCAGAAGGCGGGACCTAAGGAGGGACGCGACTTTAAGAGGCAGGGAAAGGCCAGGAGCCGGGCTTAGGAGAGAGAGCCGAGGCTGGGGGACTAGCGTGGAGGGGCGGGGCCAATGGTCCCGGGCGGTGGTTAGGGTGGGAGAGTGATCTGGACGAAGTTAGCACCAAGGGTAGGTCTGAGGGGAGAAGTCAGTAGGTACGAGGGGCCTGTGGGGCCTGTGAAGAAGCTGAGCCTAAGAGAAGGTTGACTGCAAACAGACTAGGTCACTTTGCCCCATCTGCGCGCATGGCTTGGACTGTACCGGCCGTTGACCGCCCCTTTCTAGCTACCTCACCACCTGCTGCCCGTATTCCTCCTTGGACACGTCTTGTTCAGTCACTCAGGGAACATGGAACAAGTACCTCCACACCAGGCAGGATTCCAGCCAAATCAATTAGAACCCATATCTGCCCTGCAAGACCTCAGCCCTTAAGCCAGACAATTGCAATATAGTGTTATAATTGCCATCAAGGAAGAGCACTTAGCATACCTTGTGAGATGAACAGAAAGAAGGGCAAAGGGGCTTGGGGAAGTCTTCAGGAGTAAATGATGTCTGAGCAGAGAAACAAGAGTATAGTAAACTAAGAGAAATGAAAGTTTCAGATCAGGTATGTGGTTTAGTTCAAAGTATTGCACCAATGTTAATTCCTGATGTAATCATTGTACTCTGGTTATGTAAGATGATAACAAGGGAACATGGCTAAGAAGTTTCCGGGAGCTTTCTGTACATTTTTCACAACTTTCTGTAAGCCTGAAATTCGTTTAAAATAAAAAGTATTTTAAAAGAAAAAGAAATTGGGGCACCTGGGTGGCTCAGTTGTTAAGCATCTGCCTTCAGCTCCGGTCATGATCCCAAAGTGTTGGGATGAAGCCCTGCCTCAGGCTCCCTGCTCAGCAGGAAGCCTGACTCTCCCTCTCCCACTCCCCCTGTTTGTGTTCCCTCTCTTGCTGTCCCTCTCTCTCTTTCTCTCTCTCTCTCTCACAAATAAATAAATAAATCTTCAAAAAAAGAAAAAGAAATGGAAGTTTCAGCCTGAAGGATCAGCCCATACCAAGGTAAGGAAGAATGAACAACAGGTGGGGAGATGCCTTGGGAACTACAATCAGTACAGCATGTCTGGGGCCTGGGCAACATGCAGAGGAAACACTGAGCGATGAGGCTGAAGAAACGAACAGAGGTCAGAAACTGGAGATTTGTATGCCATGTGAAGGAGTTTAGATTTTATCCTTGGGATAACAGAGAACTATGAAGAATTTTATACATGGTCAAATTAGTAAGGCCCAAACTGAAGTAGTAAAGTTACAGAGAAATGGACATGTGGACATGAAGGTAGGGCACCAGGACTTGATGACAAGATGCATATGAAAGGAAAATAAAAGGATTAAAAACTGATGCTTAGTTTATATAAGCTCATTCACAGGCAAAATTCATCTATGGTATAAGAAGTCAAGCTAGTGATTACAACTGGAAGAGCAATGACTGGAAGGGGGCAGAGTGCAGTTTGTGTGAGTGCTGGTTACATGGATGTGTTCACTTTATGAAATTCATCAAGCTGTATACTTAGGAAATGTGCAGTTTTTTATATATATGTTTGTTCTGGGTACTCTGCTGCACAACACATCATCCCAAACTTAGTAGTATAAAGAAACGACCAGGGATGCCTGGGTGGCTCAGTGGATTAAGCTGCTGCCTTTGGCTCGGGTCCTGATCCCAGAGTCCTGGGATCGAGTCCCGCATGGGCTCCTTGCTTGGCGGGGAGCCTGCTTCTCTCTCCACCTCTGCCTGCCTCTCTGCCTGCTTGTGTGCTCTCTCTGTCTCTCCTCTCTGACAAATAAATAAAATATTAAAAAAAATAAACGACCATTTCTTTATGCTCACAGATTCTGGAAATTCAACCAAGACACAGCAAGAATGGTGTATCTCTAGTCCACGATGCCTGGGGCCTCACATAAGACACCTGAATGCCTGGGGGTGACTTGAGGGTGGTGGCTAGCATCACCTGAGGCTTCTTCACTCTTCTTCATATGTCTGATGCCTGGGCTGGTACAACTCAAAGGCTAAAGCTCAGCTGGGACTGCCAAACACAGTCCAGGGACATGACTATTCTTTGTGACTTGTATTTCTCACAGTGTGGCAGCTAGGTTCCAAGAGGGAGTATCCTGATGGGGAGCTTCCAGACAATGAGCATGCCCAAGAGAACCAGAAGGAAGTTGCATGGCCTTTTATGATCCAGCCTCAGAAGTCACTGCCGAATTCTGTTGGTTGAAACAGTTGCAAGGAAGGAGTGTCAAAGAATTTGTGACCATTTTTAAAAACTGTCATAATGTCATACAATAGTAATAATGATATAATAATAATAAGTACTGATGCTAGATACCTGGGCTGAAAGACCAGAAAGAGAGATTACAAGAGAAAGAAGAGAAGAGGGGAGATAATGAGCTCAATTATAGACCCAATGGGCTAAAGGTGACTGGGATATCCAAGTAAGGACATCCAGCAAGCAGTTACTGATATAGATAAGTCTGCAGCTCAGACTTCCTGGGAGTCAGTAGATGGGAAAGGAGATCCTGTGGGTGACCAAGATCAGCCAGAGAGAGCCAGGAGCATAGAAGGAAAGGAAGGCCTAGGTCAGAGTCTTAAAAAACACCAACAAAGAAAAGATGGACAGACAAGCTTATGAAAAGACTAAGAAAAAATAAGCAGAAAACCAAGAAATTAAGATGTCACGGAAGCCATGGGAAAAGAGAATTTCAAAAAAATAAAATGAAATGTTGAGGACTACAGACATTTCTTCCATGAAACTTTTCAAAAACACTTATCTGATCATAGCACTTAACTATGCAAAACACTTTGCAGGTTCTCCATTGCTTTAAAATAAAACCCAGCTGGGCACCTGGGTGGCTCAGTTGGTTAAGCAACTGCCTTCAGCTCAGGTCATGATCCTAGGGTCCTGGGATCGAGTACCACATCAGGCTCCCTGCTCAGTGGGGAGCCTGCTTCTCCTCTGCTGCTCCCCCTGCTTATATTCTCCCTCTCTGTCAAATAAATAAATAAAATCTTAAAAAAATAAAACCCAGATTTATAAAATGGCTGAGAAAGCTATCCCTGGGCTGTCCTCTGTCCTCCATTCAGCTTCATCTTGCACCTCTAGCCCCTCACATTCTCTACAGAAACCAGTTGATGTCTCCCAGTCACCATGTTTTTTAGTCTCTATGTCTTTGAACACTATCCACTTTGCCTCTACTGCTCTTCATTCTCCCATATCTAGAGCTAACTCCTATCCATCCTACAGAGCCCAGGCTCAGTTGGGACCCTTCTTATAATGTAACAGCCCTATGTATATCCACCTAACAGAGTACCATCAAAGTGATATGTAACTGCCTATCTACCTGTTTCCCCTACCAAAATGAGTTTCATGAGGACAGGAAGTGTGTTTTATTCATCTTTTATCCCCAATATTGAGCATAATATTGACTTGGCTTATAGCAAGTCTCCTGATTACGAACTATTGACTGAGAAAAGATCATAGGAGTGAAAGGGAATTCAGGTTGAGGGAGAATTTTCAGGGGTTTGTTTGTTTGTTTGTTTTTGTATGGGAGAGATTTAAGCATGTTCACAGAAAGGGAAAACTGAAGGACGTTGGGAATCTAGATAACACATGGAATACCTGATGGGATTAGGTACTAGAGGTAACAGGAAAGAATGGGGCAAAAACCCCAGAGAATGGCCCCCACTAAGAATGGGTAAGGTTGGGGTGCCTGGGTAACCCAGTCAGTTAAGCAGTCCAACTCTTGATTTCAGCTAAGATCATGATCTCAGGGTTATGAGATCAAGCCCCCATCCAGCTTCATGCTCAGAGGAGAGTATGCCTGGGATTCTCTCTCCCGCCCAACAGTGCTTGTGTGTGCGCACACGCACACACACACTCCCTCTCTCTCTCTCTCTCCCTCTCTTTCAAATAAAATCTTTTTTAAAAAAATGAAGTAAAGTGGGCGTAGATGTAGATAAGGGTGCAGTTAATGAAAACAGAGCTCACTTTTGATGTGACAAGCATTGTTTGTCCCTAGAGACTAATTCAGCACCTGATACAAATGAGCCATTCAGTAAATAGTTGTGAAATGAATAAATGATGAGGCCCAAGCAGAGAACCTCCACAAAATAAAACAGAATGACTATCTGAGCCTACACTGGCACCCCCATCTCCTGACTTAAAGGGCCCCTAAGTCGTTCAGCTTGGCAGGGTGGGGGAAGAAACAAGGCCCAGCCTTACCTCTGAGGTATGCACCCCCACCTTCTCCAGGGATCTCATTAGAGATGTTTAGTTGGGCAGGTGTAAGCCCAGGCCCTGGGAGACAGGGCGGGGTGCTGGAGCCACACTGCCTCTGCCCCTTCAGTAGGGGCTGGCCCTGGTTGTGTTGCTAAGAGCTTCAGAAGTCAGAGGCAGAGTAGTCGCAGCTGGAGGCCAAGGGCAGCCTCTTCCAGACAGGGAGGCAGGCAGGCACTAGCCTCCACCGCCTGAAGCTGCTATCAGCAGAGACCCTGGATATCCCACATCCAGGCATCAGGCCACGGAAGCATGAGCCAGGACAGCAAAGTGAAGACGACGGAATCCAGCCCCTCTGCCCCATCCAAGGCCAGGTGAGAGATCCTGGTCCCCTGGTCCAATCTGTCCATCTAACTGGATGGAGCCTGATTCTTCCTGATGCCCCCAGTGACAAATTCAACAATGAATGTCTGGTGAAAAAAAATGGAACACTGCATCTCCTCTTCCTTCCACAGGACGTCATTGCCTGTCCTAGACCCATCTGGGGATTACTACTACTGGTGGCTGAACACGATGGTCTTCCCAGTCATGTATAACCTCATCATCATCGTGTGCAGGTTTGCAGGGCGCTGAAAGAAGGGCCTTATACAGAGATAAGGGCTCAGGAGTCAGGCCACGGAAAGGGGCAGGGCCTTGGGCAGGGCTGGGAGGAGGGGCAGCACAGAAGAGAGGGTGCAGGGCAGAGTGCTGAGTGCTGAGTGCCTTGGGGAGATTCCCTTCAGAGGGTGCTCTTGAGCCAGTCTCTTCTGTCCTTGCCATGCAGAGCCTGCTTTCCTGACTTGCAACACAGTTATCTGGTGGCCTGGTTGGTGCTGGACTACACAAGTGACCTCCTATACCTACTGGACATCGTGGTGCACTTCCATACAGGTCAGTGAGCCCAAGGCTGAGCCTTTGTTCCAGGTTACCTTCCTAAAGAGGACCTCTGAGTCACAAGGAAGTGAGCCCCTCCCTGAGAGCACTTTCACATGCCTCCATGCTTCACAACACCCCTATGCCCATCCCAGAAACCCTGGAGCAAGGTTATGCCCACCCCCATCCTGTCCCTCGTCTGTCTCCCTATCCCACCCTGGCCTGCCCACCCTCACCCTGATTACTGGAGCAGGCAGGTGCCCTGACTCCGCCCCATACCTGAGCCCATCTCCTGGCTGACCCCAGCCTGCCTCTGCCTCTCCAACCCCAGGATTCCTGGACCAGGGCATCCTGGTGGTGGACAAGGGCAGGATTTCAAGTCGCTACATTCGCACCTGGAGCTTCTTCTTGGACCTAGTTTCCCTGATGCCCACAGATGTGGCCTACGTGCGGCTGGGCCCACACACCCCCATGCTGAGGCTGAACCGCTTTCTGCGTGTGCCCCGCCTCTTTGAGGCCTTTGACCGCACAGAGACCCGCACAGCTTACCCGAACGCCTTTCGCATCACCAAGCTGATGCTCTACATTTTTGTTGTTATCCACTGGAACAGTTGTCTATACTTTGCCCTGTCCCGATACCTGGGCTTTGGGCGTGACGCCTGGGTGTACCCAGACCCCGCGCAGCCTGGCTTTGAGCGTCTGCGGCGCCAGTACCTCTATAGCTTCTACTTCTCCACACTGATCCTGACCACTGTGGGCGACACACCGCTGCCTGCGCGGGAGGAGGAGTACCTCTTCATGGTGGGTGACTTCCTGCTGGCTGTCATGGGTTTTGCCACCATCATGGGGAGCATGAGCTCGGTCATCTACAACATGAACACTGCAGATGCTGCTTTCTACCCAGACCATGCGCTGGTGAAAAAGTACATGAAGCAGCAGCATGTGAACCGCCGGCTGGAGCGGCGGGTTATTGACTGGTGAGTGAGGATGTCCCAGACCAGGACACGGAGAGGTGCTCTGGATAAAGCCCAAGGAAAGTGTTTGGGTCCTTATTGCCTGGTGGGCCAGGCAGGGCACCTGGGGCATGGGGAGTGGGGGCGGTCCACTGGATGGGGCTTAGAAAAGAATGTCTTCTACTAGTTGCATCTGGCTTAGGGGGTTGGGTTGGGTAAGAGATTGATAGGGAGAGGAACTCATACACATGGAAGGATAACCTGGAATAAAAATGCCTTTATCTGGTAGCACTCAGAAGGCCCTAGAAGGGGTGAAGGGAGAAGAGCAATATGTCCCAGGAGATGGCCAACAAGATGGCTGACTATGTTATAGTCGTCCCTACTATGGGATGAACAAAAGGAAATGTCAGCAAATCGGGATGCTAAAGCTAGATACAGGGCTCAGTGACTGAAGTAGGTATCAGTAGGATGGTACCAGGCATCGCTAAATGGTGGGTGGAGTAAAGCTTCACAGTAGGTAAAGGGTGTCTTATTCATTGTCGACTGATGGAGGCTTTCAGGCCCTGGGTGAGGCAGAAGCAGTCAAAACATATCTGTGAAGTGATCTTGGAGTGAAGATATTCATCAGTCCATGATCCAGTATTCCCATGACCCCTGTGAGATCTCAGGGTGACTGAGTCCTTGGCCGAAGCATAGCTGAATCCTGATGGCAGGAATAGAGGCAGGTGTGTGGGGGGCTGGGGAGGAATGTTGCTTCCCTTGCCCCCAGGTACCAGCACCTGCAGATCAACAAGAAGATGACCAACGAGATAGCCATCTTACAGCACTTGCCTGAGCGGTTGCGGGCAGAAGTGGCCGTGTCCGTACACCTGTCTACTCTGAGCCGGGTGCAGATCTTCCAGAACTGTGAGGCCAGCCTGCTGGAGGAGCTGGTGCTAAAGCTGCAGCCCCAGACCTATTCACCAGGCGAATACGTCTGCCGCAAGGGGGACATTGGCCGGGAGATGTACATCATCCGTGAGGGGCAGTTGGCCGTCGTGGCAGATGATGGCATCACACAATATGCCGTGCTTGGTGCAGGGCTATACTTTGGGGAGATCAGCATCATCAACATCAAAGGTGGGCCCCTCAGCTTCTGTTCCAGGACAGGGCTGGGGGAGGTGGTGGGGACAGCAGAACCCTCTACTGAGACTAAATGGTACTTCAGGGCCTACGGATTAAGGAAACAATGGCCTTAACCTGAGTCACTAAAGGGCTCACAAGAGAAGCAGGACACGGAGGGCCCATCCCTTGAGAAGAAGCTGAGCCAAGGTTAGTATACAAAGTGGATCCTTGGGAAGAGGAAGTAGATCTGCTCTGTCGGTGTTAACCCGAGGCACCAACAGACCAGTGGAAAGTGACAGAGATGATAAGAATAGGAACAGCTAGTATTTATTCTACACTCACTACATGCCACCTTCAAAGTGCTTCATATGTACCAGCTCACTCAATTCTCACCATAACTCAGGTAGGTACCATTATCTGTACTTTCACAGTAAGGAAATTGGGATACAGAGATGTTGGGAAACTGTCCAAGGTCGTCGAGGTAATAAGTACACATACTTGGAGTCAGTACAAGGAACTTTCTCACAGCCAAATGGAAAGGAGGGTAGAAGGAAGGCACTGCCATTCACTCCACCAACTCCAGGCCAGGCCAGGTGCTGTACACTGGCTCATTCATTTTTTTTTAAATCCGCCTGTGCATTAGGCGTTGTTGGCATACCCAATCACAAGCAAAGGCTCCGAGGCCCCAGGGGATGGGAGAACATGGCAAGGGGTGAGCACACTGTCACTGACTGAAGCCACACAGGCTGTCAGCCTGGGGATCTGACTCTCTAGTTGTTCCAAAGGCCTCACATCTGTCCTCCAAGGACCCCCCCCAAGCTCCATGTCCTGGATGCAGTCAGCTACTGTCTACATGATTTTAGACAAGTCATTTCCATTTTTTAGGCCTCAGTTTTCTCATCTATCCAATAGGGATGATATTAAAAACCCATAGAGTTATTTGTGAGGATCAGATGAGTTGTATGAGTAAGGCATCATGGCAGTGGCTGGTGCATAGCACGTGTTCACAGAGGGTAGTTCCTATGCCCTTTCTGAGTCCTTCTAGCTCTGAGCTTTGCGGCATTCAGCCTAATCAACCTTGCTCACAATCCCTCACCAATATCTCCCTAAAATGTGACTGATACCATATAGCTACCTTGCTTAAAATATTTTAGTACTTTCCCACTGCCCTCAGTATAAGGTCTGAACTCCCTGTCCTGGCTTACCACACCCAGCATGCCATGCTCTCCCCTCCTCTTTCTACTCTCCCCACACCCTGTACTTCCACCACTCTGGACTGCTTACAATTTGCTACAGCACCTAACTGGCTCCTACTCACATCCCTCTGCTCATACTCCTCACTCTGCCTAGATGCCCACCCCCACCCCCACACGCACCCTGACTTCCTGCTCAGTTAGGCATCACTTCCTCCAAGCTTTGGAGGCTCTTTTTTGTTAGGGGCTCTTTACCTATCTTCCCACAGCACTGGATGCACAGGTCTACACTGCTCTTGCTATACTGTTTTATAACTATCACATTAAATGCCTAACGCCTGTAGACTGTAAATTCTGGCAAGCAGATCACTGTGACCCACCCACTCACATTACTACTGAATGAAAGAATTAATGAAGCTGAAAGAGAGGCTCAAAAGCACAGATGTGGAGGTGGGGGTCCTTTAAGGAGTGAAAAACCCCCTCACACCTCTCCTGACTAACTGTCCTCCCATGTGTCTGCCCGTGGGCCACAGGAAACATGTCTGGGAACCGCCGCACAGCCAACATCAAGAGTCTAGGGTATTCAGACCTGTTTTGCCTGAGCAAGGAGGACCTGCGGGAAGTCCTGAGCGAGTACCCCCAGGCCCAGGTCGTCATGGAGGAAAAGGGCCGTGAGATCCTGCTCAAAATGAACAAGTTGGATGTAAATGCCGAAGCAGCTGAGATCGCCCTCCAGGAAGCCACAGAGTCCCGGCTACGAGGCCTTGACCAGCAACTTGATGATCTACAGACCAAGTTTGCTCGCCTCCTGGCCGAGCTGGAGTCCAGCGCACTCAAGATCGCTTACCGCATTGAACGGCTTGAGTGGCAGACACGAGAGTGGCCAATGCCAGAGGAACTGGCTGAAGCTGATGATGAGGGCGAACCTGGGGAGGGAGCTTCTTAGGGTGGAGAGGGCAGGACTGGCCAGGAGGGACCCTGAGACCCAGAGTGACCCATTCCTAGCCCTAGGATTCCTCCAAGAGAATCCAGAGTTGTAGGAAAACCTGCCCGCAGAAACTCTGCCGTCCTGTCTGCTAGGTACAGAGAAGGGAATGAACTGGGGCTGTAGATGCTCACCTAAAGGTATAGGAGTATAGCACCCATTCATCCCCCATTCGCCAGCACACATGCACACACATACACACCTACACACACACACACAGTTGCATATATACACACAGCATCCAAGGCTGCATTCCACATAAAATACTCTGCAGTTTCCATTTTCAGGACACATGCTTTCTCACAAACATAGGTATGTCTTAAACCCACATAATATGTACACATTCATTCATGTACCTCATAAAGACTCATATACTGAGACACACACACCATAGACACACAGATGCCCTCCACAGGCGTGCACACACTTGTGAATGCACAGAAACATACCCAGAGCCCTCTTCTTCCAAGATATCCTTTAAGTGCCTCCCCATGTAGCCTGCAAGTTGCACCTCAATAAAATATTTGCCTCCTCACTAAGCATTTATGGGAGTGACAGGAAAAGGAGAAGCCAGTGGTGGGCCAGGATGAATTCTGTCTGAACGCTGACTCACGGGGTGAGGGGCATAGACTGTGTAGTAGCCAGTAGGTTTGATTCAAAGGGACTGGGGAACATGATAAGGATCAGTGCTGAGCCAAGGCAAGGCTGGGTTATCAATTAACATCACACTGCTGTAAGTATGCATGTGCTTTCATAGATATATTCACATATATACACTGACCATTATATTTCATTCCAGAGTGTGTATCCTTAACTATGTGAACTCTGAGTGACTTGACCTAGCTTAGTGGACCAGAGCAGACCCTTCTGCTCCTTCCTCCTTCTTCTGGCCCAGCCCTAGAGCCTGGGGCTAGCATTACCCCATGTTCCAGACTGATTACAAGGGGAGAAGAATTCACAGGGCCACTCACCTGGCCCTGCTCTACCCTGTTGGTTGTTACAGCCGACTTTGGTGCTGCCAGAAATCCAGCCCTCCCTCTTTATGGTATTTCAAAATAGAGTGGCAGCAGATAGAGACAAGGTAGAAGGGAACATCCTGGTCGGGAACAATAGGAGATTAGTGTTTGGGGAGTTTTTAAGTAACTTTGGCATACTTGGAGGGAGTTCTCCAGGCTTGGGCAGAGAAAGTGTTGTGGGGTCTCTGGGGAAGAATCTAATATCATCTCCAAATCATATTCACCCTGGTCACAACCTTGGCTCCTCCAGGGCCTGGCCAGTCTTTGGTCTTGGCTGTTCCAGGTGGCATTTTTAAATGTACCTTGGATTTAATTGACCAATATGACTGAGTGATGACACATAGGGGTCAATGCCATTGAAAGAAGAATTTATTACTTATTATCTCCAAGAGGAAGGGACACACCCCCATGCAGGGCCACACAGGGAAGCACCAGGGCAGTGAGGAAGGAATAGGAGCAAGGGGAAAACATAGGTAAAAAAAACCTCTTATTACGCTAGTGCCGAAAAGGTTTCAGGTGGGGACATCCCCTACTGGGCAGGTAGCAAAGATCTAGGAGCTTGTGGCTGGACATCTCATAATTTGATTTTCAAGAACCCATGAAAGCACAACCACAGAGGACAACTCTGGTGATCAGGTTGGCCCATGATTTCAAGATGCCAAATCATCAATTACCAAATATCAAGAATGATGATTACAGGTAGTGCAAGAGAAGAAGGGTCAGGCCCTCAGTGCTGTCAGGCAGGATGTGTGGGAGCATCTGCTGGTGTGTAGTCATGGAGACATTCCCCCAGAACTGTTGGTGTCCTCAAAACTGAAGACATATCCTTTTGGATATTGTGGATGCAGGGGACATAGATGCACCCAGACATGAAAGACTGGGAAAGGAATTGAGGCTGTGGCTGGGGTACAGGCATCAGGAGGTACTACGAGGATCACTATACATTAATTCTTTTAAAAGGATATGGTTACTCGTGATCTCTTCCTCACAAAATATGAGGGCTGGCATTCAGTCTCTCTTGTTCATCTCTGTCTCCTCAGGGCCAAAACTGTGCCTGACACAGTTATGTCCTACAATAGATATTTGGCAACCAAAGAGATGGGAGTTGAAACAGATAAAGGCCCAATGTTGGAGAAAGATGTGTGTTGATTTCATTAGAGACTTCCCTACCAACTTGCCCTCCAACTGTGTTGAGTTAGAATGGGAGGGTGTGTTACATAGGCCATTTTTGTGGTACCTGATGGATTTAGGGAGGTGAGAATAAGCTTTCCATTGACACACTACAATATGCACACCTGTCCCAAGAGAAGGCTCTCTCAGAACAGGTGGCTCTTGCTAGCCCCAGAGAATCCTGGTCTACAACACAGGTCCATCTACCCTGTCCTGGATGCAGAAACAAAACTCTTCTGGGGCCAGAGGTGCATCTAGCTCTGCCTCTGCAGTTCCAAGATGAGGAGTATTCCTCATGGAAATCCTCATGAATGCCTGCATGCCAGAAGACATCCTGAATATCAGCAACTCCATGCCAGGGGGCCTCTAGTGCTGGAGTGCTTTCCACCACTGCATGACAGACACTGTTTTGACAATATGGGATCAAACTGGATAGAGTTAGGTCAGGGCAGGCAGAATGGGCATAATATAAATAGTAAGTAGTTATTGTGTATTAAATACTAGGCTAACTACTTACATATGTGGCAAGAAACTTTACTGAAATACTCATTTAGGTTTTGTCCATTTCATCCCTCCTCCCATCATAAGAAAGTACCTAAATCTTTGTATCTCCTAGACTTACAGCCTTTTTTTTTTTAAGTAGGCCCCATGCCCACCATGGAGCCCAGTGCAGAACTTGACTCACAACCCTGAGACCAAGACCTGAGCTCAGATCAGGAGTTGGATGCTTAGCAAACTGAGCCACAGAGCTTTTTGAATTACAGAGTTGAAAAGAGAAATTTTCAGAAACTCTCTACCTTAGCTTTTGTTTATGACAACCACAGGTTCTAGGTGAATTGTCTGTGAGGGCTTAGAGTTGAAGAAGCAGGAGTTTCTGAACCCGGGGAGGGGAGATTCTCTAAGACTAAGAAAAGGAATGGGATTCTTGAGTATTGCATTAGTTTTCTCTTGCTGCTGTAACATGTTTCATATAAACATGAGTTTAACAGCTTAAAACAGAACCTGTTTATAATTTTACAATTCTATGATTCGGAAATTCTGGCCCAGTGGGCCCAATGGGGCCCTCTGTTCAGGGCCTCCAAGGCCAAAATCAAGGTGTTGAGTGAGCTGTCCTCTTTTCTGGAGCCTCTGGGGGAAAAAACCTGCTTCCAGGATCGTTGAGGTTATTAGAAGAACACAACTCCTTTTGGTCGTAAAACAGAGGTCTCTCTATCTTCAAGCCAACAAAGTTGCTGTGAAATCTTGTTCATTCTTCAAATCTCTCCATTCCCCTTCTATAACAAGGCTGAGAAAGATCTCTGCCTTTTAGAGCTCCTGTGGTTAGATTAGGACCACCTATATAATCCAGGATAATCTCTCTACTTTAAGGTCAGCTGATTATCTTTTTTTAAGATTTTTATTTATTTATTTGACAGAGCAAAAGAGCACAAGCAGGCAGAGCAGCAGAGGGAGAGGGAGAAGCAGGCTTCCCACTGAGCAGGGAGCCTGATGTGAGGCTTGATTCCAGGACCCTGGGATTGTGACCTGAGCTGAAAGCAGACGCTTAACCAACTGAGCCACCCAGCCGCCCCAAGGTCAGTTGATTTTTAATCTTATTTACATCCACAAAGTGGATGGGTTTGTTTGTTTGCCGTAATCACAGGAATAACACTAGAGGCAAGGTAATAGGAACCAAAATTCTACCCATCACAGTGTTTGTGAGGAGGAAAACAGCCTGGACCCCACTTTCATAGGAGGCCCATGATAGGGACCACTATGAACGGAGTCTTTGGAAAGAGGGGAAAGAGTACCCTGGCTCAAACTGGCACCAGAGTCTCAGAGCAGCGCCACCTAGGGGGAGCACAGGCTTGAGCTGGGTGCATATCCCCATAACCAAGCCTGGTCTCCATATATCCTGTTCAACATAAAACCCACGGAGACTTTTTGCAAGATAGTAAATTGTGGGAAAAAAGAGTGAAAGAAAGCCAGCAAAAGCAAAATGAGATTAAATTTTCCATAATGTGGGAAGTTAAAAGTTTCTATGACAATTGTCTGATTTAGGGAACCAAAGGAATGTCCCTTTTTTTTTTTTTTAACATACTGTTATGGAATCATTTATAACTGCTGTCTCATCATACATTACCTCATTATCCTTTATAACAATGTTAGGAAGCTTCGATTGTTATTATGCTGATTTTTCCAAATCAGAAACTGAAGTCCATAGAGCAACTAAAAATATTAGATATGACTCCTTGAGGAGCTATTTAATGCCATGTCCTGGGTTACATGCATTGTCTCAATCAATCCTCACAAGTACATGAGAAAGATGCTACTACTGCCCCATTTTAAAGTAAGGAAACCAAGGCTCTGGGAGACTAGATCATTTGCCCAGTACCACAGATCTAGTACCACTAGATCATCTGCCCAGTATCCCCTGTTTCTTTCAGGGAGATAAGTAAAGGGACCTCTTAGCTGTGGCTGAGGCCAGGCAAGCTCTGACCTCTCTTAAGAACGACTGTTGCGAGCAGTATAGGGGGTGGCCGGGGAGAAGAAGCCCATAGTGCAGAGCAAAGCTCAGGAATCACCAACAAGCCTGCCCAATGTGCTGAAATCCTAATTTCAGGGCTGTGGCCAAAGACAAAGGACCACCCCAGTGCCCTGGAGCAGAGCAGCCAGAAGTAGTTCTCCCATCTGCACCCATGCAGCTGTGGGAGGAGGGCAGAAGCTTTGGAGGGGCTGCTAGATACCTACAGGGGTAAGCTGTAATTCTCCTACAAGAGCTGTCCAAGGGACCTGCACTGAGAGCCCAGCTGCTTCTAGCTTAGCTCTTCTCCCTCTCACAGGACCTGGGGCCTCACCCATGTCTCTCCTGGAATCACTAATATCAGGACACCTCGGCCTGGCTACGATTTGAGATATACACTGCTCCTCCGTGTTCCCAGTTAGCTACACCCATCCACCGCCACCACCCTCCACACACACACATTCAGAGTCTTCTTCGGCCTCCCTACTTCATCTTTTTCTTTCTGGGAGTTTGGCTGCTCGCCCAAGAGACAGATGGAAATTAAGTATCATGCTTGGGAGGAAATCAGATTCATAGGGAGAAGGGCCATCCAACCCAAGGAAAGATCCAGGGCAAACACTAGGTGCCAGGAGCAGGAAGCAAGGTGGGTGGATTCTAGCTTGAGGCTGAAGCTAGTGTTTGCCTTAAGGCTCAGATCAGAGAAGGATGGTTAAGCCAGGTTAGAGCTGGGGTCAGAGTCGAGACCCAAGTCAGGGGAAGTATGAGGCTGGCCTAAAAGCACAACAGATGGAAAAGAGCTTGAAGTCAATCCAAGTCAGATTTTAGCTCTGAAATATCACTGACTAGCTGGGGGACTCTCAAGCCTCCTACACAATCTTTCAGGGTTGTTGAAAGAAATGCTTGGAGAATTAAAATGTAAATGAGATAATGACTGTAAACTGCCTGCCAATGCCTGACAAGTAGCAACTGCTTAACAATGAATGGTAGCTATGCCCATTTTTCCTATCCCTCTAGACGAGGTTGCACCTTTGAGGCAGTGGGGCACAGGTGGTCTTGGCCCTGCCCAGCAGCCCTGGGCCTCCGGCCTGTCCTGGCAATGCTGGGTCTGGCCAGCAGAGGGCGCAGGGCTCCATTACCTCCTCTGCTCCTACCTCCGCCCAGGCCTTGTAAAGCTGGGAGAACTAGAATCTTAGGGACAGGGAGAAATGGAATCTTAGGGACAGAATCGTGGTCTCAACTGGCTTGTAAAAACTCTTGATTTGTTTAGCAAAGACTAAAATCCATTGGTGAGGACGCTGAAAGCTGTTACAGAGGAAGTTGTGCCAAGTCAGGGCCTGAGGCAGCCCTGGTGGGAGCAGCACTACCAGATAGCCGAGAGCATTCAGGACTGCCCTCCCCTGCAGTTTGAAAAAATCCTTGTGCTCTTGGTTGAACAAGAGTGTGTCTGTGTCTGGCACTGCCTTTCCAGTTTCAGTATCTTGGCTAGTTGTCCTCAACCTTGCTATTCTCCAACAGGTGCCACAGGGCCCTGCAGATTTGTAGCTGGAAGCCCTTTCTCTGGTGACTTCCCGAGTGAGGCTTCCTGTGGCTTTTTTAGCTCTCAAGTGAGACCCTGAGCTGGGAGATCCAGGCCCCTCTTGGCCTGCCCCTGAGAGCCCATGTCTGAAGCCAAACGCAGCCATCAGTGAGAGCCAGCCCCTATATGTGTGCTCGGCTCTCCCTAGCACAAGCCCCAGGCTTGGGAAGGGGGTCTTTCCCTCCCTGCTTTCCTCTGACCAGCATCCCTGCCTGCTCTGGCTCCCGCCCGTCTGTTTTCAGAGCCTGAGCCCTCTTTACTTATTCCAAGAGAAAAGCCTCCAACGTGGGCAGGGAGTGTGTGGGCAGGAGCTCAGCAAAGAAACAGAGCTGCACATCACAGAAAGGCAGACAAGAGAAGGCCTTGAAAGATGTGGAGAGAAGGCAGCCCTGTGAGCCCCAGAGGGAGGGGCTGAGCCGGTGGGCGAGTGGGGACCCCAAGGACTACTGTGACTAGCTCCTCTTCTAACACTGGATCCGCGCCGTGCATGTGGGTCAGAGCCAGAGGCGCTGGAGGCAGAGTCCATCCATGACCTTCACACCAGTGTGTGTGTGTGCGTGTGTCAGTACTGGGTTTTCCGGATAAAGCATTGATATTTGGCAAAGCTGCAAGACCCCTAGAAGAAGCAGTCCCTCATAAAGCAGGTTATCTGATGGACATTAGGCACTCTCTAGTGCCTAATTATTCTCCCCTCTCTAGTTGTTTCCCCAGAACATTTACTGAAGTGTTGTTTAAACGTTCCCCTCTTATCTCAGTGGTGATAGAGAATATTGAAAGAAGGATCATGTGCCCACACTTGAGCTGCTGTGGCAGTAGCTAGGTGATTGAGACTTCCCCCAAGGGAAAGGTAAATTATTCTAGATATAAGAGTCAAGCGGGGTGGGCCAGCACTCCCTTTTAAACACACACACACACAGAGTGAAAGAGAGAAACCAAAAAACGTACAACCTTGGCAGGTCAAGGCTAGAATCAAAAAAGCAACTTCCCTCAGAACTGAGCTTGGCCCTCTGCCAGGATATCCTGTCCTTGCTTCCTTGACCTCTTAGGTTTCTGACTTGTTCCGGGACGAAGGTCAAGGTCTTTTTCCTCTGGTCACCCATACTGACTTTGCAGTTCCCTCCATGCTTTGATCCAAGGTCCCCTGTTTCCTGATCCTGAGCAATCCCTTCTCCCTAAAGGCTGAGTTAATCCCTGGCATAGATGGAATTTCCTGATTTTGAGAAACAATCTTCCACCTTCTCTTAACACCTCATTTTTACCCTCCTCTGCTCATAGTATTCCCTCACCTCCACTCTACCCCTTCCTTGGTTTTTTTTTTTTTCCTCTTATAAACCATCTTCTTGAAACAATCTATATCCACCACCTCCTGGCCCTCATCTCCCCATCTCCCATGTGAATTTAGTTACAGTGGACAGTACGAGCAAGGTGTGAGCGTGAGGAACATAGAATGCACCATGGCATAAGATGATATGGAAGTACATAGGAAAGGCACCTAACCCAGGAAAGCTTCTCGGAGGAGTTTCCCTCTCTGTAACCCCTTTCCCAACACCTTCTCACAACTCCCATGTTAACTAAAACCAGCAGGCCTGCAAGGATGGTACACCCTCTGCAGAAAGGAGTGGCTCCTTTTCTTTTCACAGATTTGGGGTCCCCTGCGCTCACCAATGCTGCTTCTTCACTCTCAGTACACCCCTGCTCCTTGACACTCTTCAATATGATCTCTGCACTACTCTCTTCCCTTTCTCACTGCTAACAGCTCCACTTCGGAAGCCTACATACTACTCACTTTAGACTTTGTCACCTACCTTGTAGTTGTCTTCTCTGTGTCCAGTTGAGATTTTGTGGCCCATTATTTTGCCCTTGTCTCTTTGTTTTTCACTTCTACCCAACTGGCAAAATCTCAACTTTGGATGAGCTGAATATTCAACAGTCTCCTTGCTTGCATCCAACTCTCTGAGCTCTGCTGGAGAAACTGGCATCACTAGAAATTCATGGTCACCAACTCCTCAGTGGGTCCTCAACACTTTCCTAGTTGTCTTACTATATTTCTCTAGCGTTCACTTCCCCTTTCCCGTTTTATACAGTTTTCTTAAACCATCCCAACTACTAAAATCTCAGTCGTACACACACACACACACACATATCCCACTCACTGATAACCAGATCTCCAACTTCACAGAGAACATAGAAAATATAAGACAGCAGCTCCCATTAAATCTATGCACCTCCTAGGTTAATTAAGATACAAAACAAGTAGCTAGGATAAGAGGAGCAGTTTCTTCTTCATATAGAAGAACCTGGGGTAATAAAACAGCTTGAGTGTAGAAGACCCTTCTACGTCTTATCATTCTGCCATCCCTAGTGAAATGACTGAAGATGGCTTACCTTCACATTCACTTTCAACCTGCAGGAAAGGGCAGGGAGGCATAAACAGTCCAGTCCTCTCCTATAACACTTCTACCCACAGCCACCATCCAGAACACGGTCATTAATCCACACTTAGCTGCCAAGGCGTCTAGGAAATAATAGTTGCTAGCTGGTCAGCCGTGACTTATTTTCATCTATAATTATTCTCTTCTAACTTCCTCTTACAATTGAATATCTATTCCTATCAAAACCTAGAACCTTCCACATGTGCTCTGGATTCCATACCTCCCTGCCTTCTCAGGAATCTTGCATTAGAAATTAATTAACTTCTCTCTCTCTCTCTCTTTTGTTTTCTACTTTCTCTTTTGTTTTTCCTTTCTTTTTTTATGATGGCTTGCTCCCCTGGTTTTCCTCCCAGCTCTCTGCTATTCCTCTTGGTCTCTTTCCCAGGCAGGTCTTTCTCTATCCAGCCTTTAAATATTAAATATCCAGCCTTTAAATATCCAGATTTCTGACCTGGTTCCTCATTTCTTATTATTTAACACACTCTCATTAATTGTATGATTTGCATTACTTCCTATGCAACCTGTATATTCAGCTTCCTACTGGAATTCCTACTTGGACATCTAATAAGCATCTGAAACTTACCACATCCAAAATGAAACAGATTCGCTGGTGGGAGCTGCTGTGTGATGGTTACTATTTTCTCTATGAAGTGGGAGGCCGGGTTATTTATTGTGAGTGAAGGATGGTATGCGTGAGTGGTGTCGGCTGGGGGAGGGGGTGGTGGAGATGACATGAGAGATTTTACAAGTCCAGAAACATTGGAAAAACTATTGTGTAAAAGAAGAGAAAGGTGATCAGAGAAATTTAGTAAAACTTTTGCTCATTCTTGGAAGCATCATCGTATAAGCACCTGAATTCTGATGTCCAAAATCACTGGCAATGAATTGTAACTTTTTCACCCAGTAGTTTTGTAGCTTTGGGCAAGTTACTTAAACTCTCTCTCTCTCTGAGCCACAGTTTTTTCAGCTAAAATAGTGGCTAGTCATACTGGACTGAAATGTATAGTTCTTGGTGAGGATTAAAAGTAATGTGCTTTGAACAGAGTAGGTGTTCACCAAGCAGTTCCTATCCAAGTACCAGAAACCTTATTCATCTTAATCTCATCCTTCTCCTTCACCCTCCACAGGCAAGCAACCTCTAAATTCTGTCTACCTCCTAAATAGCTCCATCTTCCTTACTGCCTCTAGGACTTTATTCAAGCCTGAGTTAAAGTCACCTGAGTTATGTCATGGACTCCCAATGCCTCAGGATCCTCAAGCTGCTCTCTACACCAGCTGCCATAGCGGTTACTCCAAATCTTTCTAAATCTTAACCAATTTCCAGCACTTCTACTTCCTCACGAGGCTTGCAGGGGTCTGTATTTGCTACTTCCTGTGACTGAGAGGTGTGGTCGTTTTCTATTGCTACTACAACAAATTACCATGATTTTGAAAGCTTAAAACAATATCCACTTAGTAGGTCGTCGTCATGTGGGCCAAAAGTCTGGTACAGTATGGCTGGGTCCTCTGCTCAAGGTGTCACCAGGCGGAGGTCAAGGTGTCAGCCAGATGAAATTCTGTTCTGGGTTCTCGGGGAGGGAAATACCCGCTTCCAAGCTCATTCTTATCATTAGTAGAATCTAGTTCCCTGTGGGCAAAAGACTAAAGTTGCTGTTTCCTGGCTGGCTGTCAGCCAGAAGCTGCTCTCAGCGAGGGCCCACTCTCAGGTACCCATTTTGCACCCTGCTGCTTCCTCAAACCAGCCACAGCCCCTTGCATTCCTTACTACGTGGCCCCTATCCTCTTCAAGCCAGCAACAGTGTGTCAAATCCTTCTTCAAATCTCTCTGATTTCCTTTCCTGCAGCCAAGCAGAGTAAATTCTTGTGACTCAGTTATGACTTGTTGGATAATCTATCTCGAGGTCAACTGATTAGTAACATTAATTACATAGGCAAAATCCCTTTTGTCATATAACAGGATCGTGAAGGTAGCATCTCATCATATTTACAGGTTCTACTCACACTCTAGGGAAGGAGACTGTGCAAGACTGAAAATCCTTGGGTGCCCGCCACACAGGAGGGGAAGCCAGGAAAAATGTCCCTGAGAAATGCTGACACCTTGAGCTGAGATGAGAAGGATGAGCAGGAGTTAATTAGATAAGGAAGGAAAGTTTCCAGAGACCATGTGCAAATGCCATGTAACTGGCAGAATATATCCAACAACAACAACAAAAATGGACTAAAGAAATGCCAGTGTGTCTACAGGGAAGAGAACAAGAAGCACAGGGACTTGAAAGAAGGTAGTTAGAGAGATCAGTAGAAGCCAGACCACACAGGCTTCAGAGACTCTGTGAAAAGGTTTTTCTCTATTCCCAAAGCAAAGGTCTGAAGAGTGGCACAATCAGGTTTGTGTTCTGCACATATCACTCTGACTTTAAGGTGGAGGATGGATGTAAGAGCCATCAGTAAAAGGTGGTGGACCACAAGAAGCTAGGAGAGCAGTGCAAGAAACAGAGGGAAATGTCAGCGCAGATGTAAGCAGACCGATTCGAGGAACACTCAGTGGCTAAAATCAACAGGCTTCATGATGGATTGACTATGGGAGGGAGGCAGTTCTGTTCCCCAGGAAGCAGAGTCTGAGGCAGAGATTACTGGGGAGGAGGATGTTTACTAAGGAGTTCTCCTGGCGTCAACACCTGTGCAAGAACAAGGATGAAAGGACAGGGTGAAGGGAGAAGCTGGCCAGTGATTCCGTCCCCACAAAGACCTTGGTCAACCCCATGAGGAGCTGCGCATGTCTTTCAGAGCTGTCCTCTGTTAGGGTGAGGAGGCTGAGCATCTGTGCTGTGCTGGTCAGTGGATGCAGTATGCCTCTGGAAGGGAACAGGACCTTGCCTGAGCAGTCATTCCTCAGCTCAGCCGACTCCCCAAGGGGCTGGGCAGTTGAGGACTGACTTCCCGAAGCTGCTCGGCAGGGGCAGAATAAAGCCTGGGCTTTTGTCACAGCCTCTATTCCAGGTGAAGGTGCCTAAAGGAGTAAGGCAGCCAGGCTGATTCCTAAATCTCTGACTTGTGTATCATTGCACATGCACAAAATCGTTGGCTTACCTGTCACTTTCCCCCAGGAGAGTGGGAGCTACTCAGACACAGGATGTATCAGACAACTAATACACAGCCCTACAGCTGGCACATACTTTGCTGAATAAGTGAATGCCTGTCTACCCCTATTTCCACTCCTCTTTCTCTCTCTCTCTCTCTCTCTCTGACATTTCCTTTGCTTCCCTGCCCCCCAGCCCTACCATCATCCAATGTGGGAAAAGTCCAGCAGGTTATCTGAGATGCCACCTGTGCTGGAGCTGAACAAACAGCAAACCAGGCTCTTCTGGTCCAGGGCATTCTGATGGGGAAGGCAGGCAGTGCCAGGTGGGGGCCGTAGGGCGGGGAGACAGGTGACAACATCCCCACCCACCTCGGGCTTAAATCCTCCTTCAGTGCCCCAGCCCCTATAAACTCAGTTCTTGCTGGAATAGGTCCTTTCCCAAAGACAAACTGGATAGAGCTCTCTGAATTCCCCATAAACTCAGACCTCATTCACAGTCTGATCTGCTCTTTGACTGATGCCCCCACCTCCAGCAGACACCACTGGGGCCAGAGAGTGCAATTTTAAGGTCATGTTGGAGTTTCCTTGGAAGAGAGAAGAATGGATAGCCAGCAGGGCTGAAATGTAAGTGGAGGCAAGTCCTGCCCCAGGAACTGAACCCACCACTTCGGTCCACTGCATCCCCCTTAAGCTTTGTTCGGGCTGCACCCCAGGGATCTGGCCCCCTTCTGGTCCCCTCTCATGGGAACCTGACGCCCCACACAGGCTGCTAAACCTGCACAAAGAGCAAACAGTG
>RCUC01125483.1:0-17620 GCA_003697995.1 Taxidea taxus jeffersonii | reverse complement strand
AGAATGGGAGATATTTTGCATATTATAGATCTGAAAAGGATGAATATCCAGAATATATAAAGAACTTTTATAATTCGCCAACAAAAAAAATTCAACTTCAAAGCAGGCAAAGGACATGAACAGTCATTTCTCCAAAGAAGATACATAGACGGCCAAGAAGCCCATGCAAGGGCTTCTATGTATGGCCAAGTCGCTGGTCACCAGGAAAATGCAAATCTAAACCGCAATGAGATAGAGTCTCATGCCAATTAGGACGGCTACTATCAAAACAAAACAAACCACAAAAGATGACAAGTCTTGGTGAGAGCGGAGAATGGAGCATTGCTGGTGGGAATGTAAAATGGTACCATGGGCGGGGGCATAGTTTGGCAGATGCACAAAAAGAATTCAAAGCAGAGACACAGATGCTTGTCTACCAGTGTTCATAATACACTGACCAGTGTTAATTACAACGACCAGAAGGTGGAAACATTCTGGATAAACAGAATGTGGTAATATACATACAATAGGTTGTTCGGCTATAAAAAGGAATGAAGGTCTAATACACGGGCTACAAAGATGAACCTTGTAAACAGTTTGCTAATTAAATAAGCCAGACACCAGATGACAAATATTGTCTGATCCCACTTATATGAGAGGCCAAGGAGAGGCAAATTCACGGAGACAGAAAGGAGGAGGGGTTTGCTCTGGGACAGGGAGGAGGGGAATGGGGAGTTAGTGTTTAATGGGGACAGAGCTCCAGTTTGGGGCAAAAACGTTCTGGAGATGGATAAGTAGTGACTGTTGCACAACAGAGTGAATGCTCTTTTTTTTTCTTTTTTTTTTTTTTAAGATTTTATTTATTTATTTGACAGACAGAGATCACAAGTAGGCAGAGAGGCAGGCAGAGAGAAAGGAGGAAGCAGGCTCCCGGCTGAGCAGAGAGCCCGATGCGGGGCTCGATCCCAGGACCCTGGGGTCATGACCTGAGCCAAAGGCAGAGGCTTTAACCACCCAGGCGCTCCCAGAGTGAATGTTCTTAACGCCACTGAACTGTCACTTAAAACTGGTAAATTTTATGTCTAAGTTGTATTTGAATTGAAATTGAAGTTGAATTCAATTTCAATTGAAAACAAAACCGAACTGAGAAAAGAGGGAATGGCAGGAAGAGGGATTGGAGACAGCTAGGGCTGAAGATGCTTTCAACGAGTTTTCCTACAAAGGGGCAGTCGGTGGCAGAGAAGATGGGGACAAGAGAGGGGCAGTGAATTATCAGTGGGAAGAATGAAGGTGCAAGGAAAGGGGGAGCCCTGAGCTGGGGTCCGGTGCACACGCGACGGCTGACTTGAGCAAGGCGTGCAGACATCTCACTCTCGCAGAGGTCAGGACTTAGGTCCGTGGGCAGAGCGCCAGGTAAGGTGGCTGGATGTGGTCGGAGGGGCTCGTAGAAGTTCTTTTCTCGAGGTTCCTTAAATTTCAAATCATGAAGAAAAGACAATACACCTCAAAAGAAAATTGGGGGACGCCTGGGTGGCTCAGTTGGTTGAGCAGCTGCCTTCGGCTCGGGTCATGATCCCAGTGTCCTGGGATCGAGTCCCACATCGGGCTCCTTGTTCGGCAGTGAGCCTGCTTCTCCCTCTGCCTCTGCCTGCCTCTCTGTCTGCCTGTGCTTGCTCCTGCGCTCGCTCTCTCTCTGTCTGACAAATAAATAAATAAAACCTTAAAAAAAAATGTTACCTTTAAAAAAAAAAAAGAAAATTGGGCAAAGCGCATGAGTTGATCATTCATAGAAGAGGAAGCTTGAACAGCTGAACATTTTTTTTTAAAGATTTATTTTTAGAGAGAGAGAGCCCGCAGAGAGGGGAGGGACAGAGGGAGTGTTAAGCAGGCTCTGCGTTGGGCCTGGAGCCGGATGAGGGGCTTGACCTCACCATCCTGAGATCAGGATCTGAGTGAAAACAGGAAATCAGGTATTTAACTGACTGGGCCATCCAAGCTTCAGGGGAGGCCAAGAACAGGTAATAAACATACAAAAAGCTTCAATCTCACTAGAGATGGGAAAATGCAAATGAAGACCACAGCGATGGGGCGCCTGGGTGGCTCAGTGGGTTAAAGCCTCTGCCTTGGGCTCAGGTCATGATCTCAGGGTCCTGGGATCTAGCCCCGCATCGGGCTCTCTGCTCAGCAGGGAGCCTGCTTCCTCTTCTCTCTGCCTGCCTCTCTGCCTACTTGTGATCTCTGTCTGTCAAATAAATAAAATCTTAAAAAAAAAAAAGAACTTGTCTCCAGCAGATGTCCCACCAGTGCTGGGGTGTTGGTGGGAGCGGGTTGGCTCTGCTGGGCTCACCCAGGTACAATCATCATCCACCTTGCGGTAGCCCCGTGTGTCAGGCTGCCTACACTGTGTTCCCATGAGCTGCCCTGCATTTGTTTTCCCAACGCCTCTAGGACATCAGGACATTCCAGGGACCCAGGCAATAGTGGGAGGTGTGGTTAAAGGCTCATAAAAGGGAGATCGTGCAATTCACCATACTGAGACAACCTGTTGGCTTTTATTTTTTTTTAATTTTTTTTAAAGATTTTATTTATTTATTTGTTAGAGAGAGAGAGAGAGAGCACAGGCAGACAGAGTGGCAGGCAGAGGGAGAAGCAGGCTCCCTGCCAAGCAAGGAGCCTGATGTGGGACTCGATCCCAGGATGCTGGGATCATGACCTGAGCTGAAGGCAGCCGCTTAACCAACTGAGCCACCCAGGCGTCCCCCTGTTGGCTTTTAGAGAAAAGTTAAGCCTGGGTCGCTACCTCATGCCACTGTCCATGATAAATTCCAGAAAGGTCAAAGATGAAACTGTAAAGCAGAGAAGAAAATGAAGGCAGTGTGAAGAGCCATCTTGGAGGGAAGATGTTTCCCAGGAAACCGGAAACCTAGAGACAAAGGGGAAGATAGAGAAACTGACTACATAAAAGTTTAAAAAGTGTGTAGCAGAACTTGGAGGGGGAAGGTAATGAACAAGCAGAAGCTAATCGGAAGCCTAAAAAGAGCTCCTGTGGGGCACTTGGGAAGCTCAGTTGGTTAAGCCCTTGCCTTAGGCTCAGGTTATCATCCCGAAGTCCTGAGATCGAGTCCCACATCAGGTTCCCAGCTCCACGGGGAGTCTGCTTCTCCCTTAGATCTTCTCCCCTCTCATGCTCTTTCTCACTGTCTCTCAAATAAATAAATAAAATCTTAAAAAAAAAAAAGTGTTCCTGTGGGTCCAAAGAAAATGACCCACATCCAAATGGTGAGTGGACAGTATTCTGTAGCTGAGAGTGGCCAGTGATGATACTCAGTCTTACTTGTAATAGGGGTTGTCATGAAATAACATCGAAACAGTAATGAGAGAGCGCCCCGCCCCCTATCAGATTGGCTGAGATGAACAGTTTAGTAGGAGCAGTTTGGCTGGCTGGTTGGTTGGTTTTGAAAAGTATCTTCCCGTCTTTCTATGGGAGTCCCTGATGCAGTCTCTGGAAGGTTCTCTGGCAACATTTATGGAGATTCAAGAGGCACATACCCTGTGACACAGCAGTTCGACTTTGGAAGATTTTTGTTCTAAATCTCGTCCCTCGTAAGTGCAAAGACATGGGTGCAATGAAGCTGTGGCATATCAGAAGATTTGAACAATGTCAGCGCCTGGCCAGGGGCAGTAGTGACAGCCAAGGAACTACCTGGATGGTTAAGAAATAAACTCCAAGGTATGTTTTAGAAGAAAAAAAAAAAAGGCAAAGTACAGAATGGTATGTTGAGAAAGTTCCCTGGTGTAAGCAAATGCTTACGGCAGAGAAAACTGGAAAGATACTTCCTAGTGGTTGCCTCTGGAGAGAAGGTCTGAGGGTCTGGTTGGGGAGAGATTTAATTTTTACTGGGGGTGTTTATTACTTTCCATCCTGTTCGGAATCTTTGATTCCTGAATCAGAGGATTCATGTCTTTCATCTGTTCTGGAAAGTTCTCAGCATCATCGCTTTGATGCCGCTGTTCCCTTACACTGGGTGTTTCTCCTCCCAGAATTTCTATTGTGTGTGTTTCAAACTTTCTCATCCAAGCCTGCCCGTCTCAGTCGGACCATACACATGAGGTGAGAACAGCCCTCGGGATTGATCTCCCTGACGGCCTTTCTGGGGCCTGGGGTTAACCAGTTAAAACCCAGCTCGTGAACCACGAAGATCTGTCACTGAAAGGCCAGGTGGCGTCCTCAAGTTTCTGTATGAATCTTTTTTCCACTGAGCCCCGGGCATCAATCCAGACACAGCACAACTCTGGCCAGAAAACTGAAGCTGATCTGAAAGCCTCCCAGGGCAGAGTCTGTGTTGTGGGAGGCGGGCTGCCCACATGGGAGGTACGGTCCCCGAGGGCCCACGTGGTCCCCCTGGACACAGAGCCTGTAGCTGTTTGGGCACCCCAGGGAGGACCTCCACTGGGCAGGATAGGCTGGCAGGCCCCAGTGTGGCTGCCCACCCGCTGTGGGGCCTCCTGTCCTAGGGAACTCCATCCAGACCCAGGACTCCAGGCCAGTCCTCGGTTTCCGAGGGGCCACCTGCCGCAGTCAGCGCAGGTGTATAAGCATTCTGTGTGGCGGGTGCAGATGGCCAGCTCCATCCGGATTCAGAGCTCTTGCAGCAGCTTGGAAAGGCAGAAAGGAAGCTTCCAGAAAGAGGTCTGAAAGCCAAGATCCGGAATGCCTTCCTGCGGCCTGGCTTCCGTTCTTTCTCTGTTGTGACCAAGTCTGTGTGTCTGGTTCTGCAGTCGTACTTCATACGGATTCAGTCATTCCTACTCCCCACCCCCAGACCCTTCCTCTGCAAGGGCTGCCTGCACAAGGGATGGAAGCCTTCTGAATGCAGTTTAACCAGAATGACGCCCCATGCTTGGGAATTGGTCAGGAGGACGCCTGGCTGGCTTAGGCGGTTAAGCCTTCGGCTTGGGTCCTGGGTCCTGGGATGAGTCCTGCTCAGTGGGGGGCCTGTGCCTTCCCCTTCCTCTACCCCTCCCTCCTGCTTGTGCTCTTGCTCTCTCTCTCAAATAAATAAATAAGATCTTAAAAAAAAAAAGGAATTGTTCAGGATGAAATCTCACATATTTCTGACGCGGTTTACATCATCTGGCTCTGTTCTGACCATTTATGCACTGAGCAGCCTAGGCAGCTGCGCGTAATAATCAAACGGTCTTCCTAACGCGTGGGGACCAGGAGGAAGAGGAGGGATGTAGAGGCAGGCTGTCAGTGCGCTGTTGCAAACTGCAATGAATCTAGAATGCCGATCGTACCCCGACACCCCTCAGGGGTCTCGAGTAGTCTGAGCTGGCAGGAGCACACAGGGTCCCTGTGATGTGCCCTCCCCAGCTGCCGGCAGGGACACAGCATCGGGACACAGAGCCTCTCAGCAGCTGGATTCCAGGTGGTCCCATCAGAGGCCAGGCTCTCCTCTGCAGGCATCTGTTCATGACCCAGAAGGTCCAGCCAGCATCTGGGATGTTTCTATAGCCCAGGGGTTACACGGAGCACTGTCCAAAATCTGCAACAGGCCTGAACCCAAGTCACGTTGGCTGATCCCGAGCTGCGTTGCAGACAGGTCGGAAGGTTCTCGGCACTGACTTCCTGAAAAAGGAGCTCGCCACCTCTCCCCCTCACTTTGGCGTTCCAGACCATCGAACACAGATGTTTCACCTGGGGCTGCCGCTCAGATGGGCCCTGCGCTCCTGGGACAGCCTGACCCTGCCCTTCCGCACAGGTGCTGCCTGGAACCCTGCTGAGGCGGGCTGGGAGGGTGCCCAGAGCACGTGGGTTCCCATCCCAGGGTGGCCCTTCCAGACCAGGGTGCCTTCGCCTCCTTGATCCTGTCTCCCAGTCTGTCATGAGGGAATGATGTGAGCACAATGAGGATGGAATGGGAGACCGAGGCAGGGCCTGGCTCCAGGTTGGGTGGGGCCACCTTCTGTCCTCAGCCGACCAGGTCCTTAACCAGGAGCAGGGTGTGGCGGGGAGGGGCCAGAGCAGAGAGAGGAGATGGCGGGGCAGCCCCCGCAGAGCGGTCTGGATGAATCACGGGGCTGAGGTTGCTGACGCTTAGCTGCGTGGGCTGGAGGCAAGCCAGTAAGAGTGATTAAAAATCCCGCACTTCAGATGCAAAGATAATAGGAAATGGCTCATCCACGGCTCCCGGTTAGGTAAGTACGTGTGTGCGAGTACAGTTGGGGGGAAGAGAAAGGGAATCTAGTAGATCTGGTGACAGGCAGTGGGATAACAGGGACGGTCTTGCTTCTTGAATGTTGTTTTTGAGGTAAAAAAAAAAAAAAAAAAAAATTGGGACGCCTGAGTGGCTCAGTTGGTTAAGCGGCTGCCTTTGGCTCAGGTCATGATCCCAGCGTCCTGGGATGGAGTCCCACATCGGGCTCCTTGCTCGGCAGGGAGCCTGCTCCTCCCTCTGCCTCTGTCTGCCTGTGCTCTCTCTCTCTCTCTCTAATAAATAAATGAAATCTTAAAAAAAAAAAAAATCTATACAAGAGGATACATTTTGCCCCGGCCTGGGAGAGAGCTCCTTTTGTTTTGCTCCTTCTAGGAGGGAGGCGTAGGGTCTCCTCCAATGTGCGGGTGGAGATGATAGTCTGAAGCATCTCCGTTCCCTGTGGCTAGGATGAACAAGCACCTGCTGTGTGCCGTGCCGGGGGCTACCTGCTCAGCCCTGAGCACCAGGACCTCACTGCTCCTGACTTCAGGGGCTGTACAGTGTCCCCTGGTACGGTGTATTCTGATTCCGGCAGGTAAATATTTACTGAGCACCTACTATGTAACCTTGTATCACTCACTCAGCAAACACCTGCTTTCTGTCTACTGCATCCTGGGAACCCCCCAGGCTCAGGAAACGCGTCCCTCCTTTCCTACACTTGCTTGTTCTAACAGAGGGAGTGGGACCGTAAGCCAACAAGAATATAAGACAATTTCAGACAAGGACTCATGCGCTGAAGAGACCAAAGCCTGAGGGTCCCCAGGTGGGAGAGACAGCAGCGGGTCAGGTGGGGCTGAATCAGCTGGGGTGGGGAGGGCTTCCCTGGAGACCCGTCCCCGCCCCGCCCCAGCCCAGGCAGACCTGAGAGCTGGGGTCCTGGCGGGGAACTCAACGAGTGCAAAGGCCCCCAGGGAGGGGACGCCGGCCACCCAGTGGTGTCCTCTGAGGACCAGAGACCTGGTCCTTGCTGGGAGGTGGGGGGAGGGTGGGCAGGCTGGAAACGCCCCAAGGAGGGCCCTATGCAGGCAACAAGGGGGTGGATTTGGTTCTAGGAGCTACAGGGAGTCCCCGGAGGTCATGATAGAGCCTGATGAATTTTTTTTTTTAAGATTTTAAGTGATCTCCATATCCAAAGTGGGCTCGAACTCACAACCCAGCAACCTCTAGAACAAGCTTCAGAAACTGTGGCATATTGCAAAACCCCAATTTAACAAACCAAGAGCTTTGCTATTCGGGAAGCAGGAGGGAGTGTGACTGGGCTTTTCACCAGGCCTGATGGAGTTTGCAAAGAACGCGCCTGCCAGCAGGGGAGGCATGTGGTTCTGAGACTGCTTACTTACTTTCTTGTGACTTACCTAGCCCTTACTGTGTGTCAAGCACTGTCGTAAATGCTTTAAAAGAGGAACTTAATGGCTTTGCTCTTTCTCTGGCTTCGGTAAAGTGGAAGGACTGTCCAGCTGGGGCTCCTTGGAGGGTGAGAGAGATGGAGGCCACTTCCAGCTAATTTCAAAACAGAAGATGCCCCAACAGAAGATGCATCAACTCGTCATCTGTGAAACAAGCCCAGAGGGAGGGAGGTGTTCTAAAGATCACCATTTCACAGAGGTGGAAACTGAGGCACAGACAGGTGGGCATCCGTCCCAGGTCACACGGGGGTACGTGCACTGGCCCTTCTGGGAGCCCATCCAGACAGGCGGTGGACCCCGTGTGTTCTGCAATGCTCTGGGAGGGGGTGGGGTCCTGGGGGCGTGGCCAGGCTGGGCTGTGCCGCCAACACTTTTTTGTTTCCCTGTGGGTGGACACGGTTGCCCACCCCTGACGTGTGTGTCAGACGAATGTGCAGGACAAGCACGGTGCGCTCGCCCGGAATTGGCTCTGGGGGCTCCCAGAAGGGCATGGCCCGCACCTGTGGATGGGGAGAGCCCCCGCCCCCATCGTTGCTCACCCTGCCTGGCGTCGTTTCTGTGCCAATAGCATGGGGCACGCCAGCACGCAGCGAGACCGTCTGTGATTCAGAGCGTGATGTGAGAAGAACCCCGCAGTGGTCATCCAGCTGCGAGAGATGGCAGAGACCCTGTATGGTAGGGCCCTCGCCGCCTGCCTCCCTCGCCCGGGGATTTTCTAGCACAAGCCCAACCTCCAGACCCTCCCCAGCCCCAAGGCTCCACTCTGGGGACTTCCTAGCCTTTCAGGGACTGATCCAAGTTGTAGGCAGGCCGGTGTCCCCTGCTCCTCAAATTCAGTGTTTGTCAAAATGTGGCCCTGGGCCCTCTGCCCCCGAATCAGCCGCGGGTGTGTGTCAATGCAGAGTCCTGGGCTGGCGCCCTCGCCCTGAGGAGCATGCGCACTCAGGTAAGGGCCACTTGCCTCCCTTTGCAGGAAGGTCTCACCTGGGAGCCGCCAGGGATGGGGCCCTTGGCCTGTTTATGAATTTGCTGGGTCTGCTGCTTCCGTCCCGTCTCCTCTGCTCCAGCCCTCTCAGGGCCAAGCAAGTACCATGTACCCTAGCACCCTCCGTCCTGCCCATGCACTGCTCCCCAGGAATGAAGCTGCTTTTGGGACCCTGGAGCCTCCACACCAGGGCACAGATGGATCAAGTCAGCCAAGGGGATTTCATGGACTAGCCCAGGAGGAAGGAGGAGTGTTTTAAACAAGGGTGCCTGGGGCGCCGGGGTGGCTCAGTGGGTTAAGCCTCTGCCTTCAGCTCAGGTCATGATCCCAGGGTCCTGGGATCCTTCCCCACATCGCATCGCATCGCATGGGGCTCTCTGCTCAGTGGGGAGCCTGCTTCCCCCACTCCCTCTGCCTGCCTCTCTGCTTACTTGTGATCTCTGTCTGTCAAATAAATAAATAATCTTAAAAAAAAACAAACAAGGGTGCCCTTTCCTGACCTTTGGGGTAATGACGACACCCCCCAAGGGGCACCCCACTTGAAACCTTCCACCTTGCCCACCACCTCATCTCACCAGCACTGGTGGCCCCCACGGGCACAGGACCGGGGGGCTGTATAGGAAACCCCCACCCCCACCCCAAGACGCCCTGGCCTGGAGATACTCTAGCAGGGACGCAGGATGCCCCAGGGTAAAGGCCGTCCCAACCCGGGAGGGATGGCTTTCCGTGCTCTCGTGCTGGGCAGTCCTGGGCAGGCGCAGGGGAGGGAGACCCCAAGGCCCGCAGCTCCCCACTCCCTTGAGCAGGCGTCCGTTGAGGGGGGTGGCCTTCCCGGGGGAAGGTGCCTCCTCGCACCCCTGAAAGCCCTGCTTTGTGAACCGAAGCTGTTCCTTCTTGCTCTGCCCTCCAGAGGCTTGCTCCAATGATCGATAGGCTTTTAATTAAATTCCGACTGCTTCAAGAGGACTGTGTGATCCCCTGGGTCATTGCTTTTTCTTTCTGCAAACAAGCTTCTTCTGGTATCTCGCGCTGGGGATCACGTGGGCCCTGGGGGAGCCATCGGCCCTCTGAACTTCCCAGGTCAAGGGCCTCTCTTGACGGGTGGGCCTTCTTTATTGGGCCCTACTCAGGATGCCGAGGGTGGGGGGATACAGGGGTGGGGGCGTCTTCTCAAAGACAGTAACCCCAGTGGACCCGCCCTGGTGGAGGCCTGGGTTGAAGGGGAGTTATTCTGTGTGTAACGTGCATGACATTGGGGGGCGATGGCCTGTTTTCTAAAGTCAAAACCCCTCAGTGCTGGGCCCTCTTGCCTCCAGTGCCCAGTGCCCAGTGCCCTGGCATACAGTAGGTGTTCATTAAATGCTTGTTGCCTGAAAGGTGAGTTTTCCTTCTGCTGGAAACCACCCCCAGGAGGGACGACCCAAAGAGGTTGGGTGAGTAACTCTCCACCTGCAGGTCCTCCCTGTGTGGGATCACTTGTTTCCTGCACGGGGAATGGAAGAGAGAGACTTTCTCAGAGGTCCCCTCGAGGTGACGAAGAAGAAGGGCTCCGCCATCCAGGGAATCGGCTGGGGATCTCCTGCTGAAGACGGAGACTCCAGCCACCGAGGTCAAGAAAAAAGCTTTTTATTCAGAGCACAAGGTGGGGGTTTACGCCCAGCCTCCCCCGCCGTGGCCCTCATCGTTTTGACAACAGCTGCGATCCGGTCAGTTTGAAGCAAGCACAGTGTTAGGCTGTCGGCAGCCGCCGCGTGTGGAGGGAAAGCCACTGTGTCAGTGGTGACGGGAGGACAGTGAGGACAGGAAGCTCAGGGTTGGGTGGGTCACAGCTCCCGCATGGCCCTGTCTGGGCCCCCCGAACCGGGTCTCCTGCTGCCGAGCTCCAGCGCGAGATGAGCTCTGTGGGCAGGGGGGACTGTCTGACCGCGGGTGACAGGCCTCCCGTAGCCACCGGGCACTCAGAGCTGGTTCCGAGGCCGCTGTAGCCTCAGCAGCCCTCTGACCACCGGCCTGAAGTCAGTGGAGACTGACGCTGCCCGCGGTGACCAGGGGACCCCCTTCCCTTATTGTAATGGCCACCTCCTCGGGGGTTCCGGGGGGCGGCACTGCCTTTCTCCACGGGGTGCAGCTTTGGTATCCAGGCGGCTGTATGCCCCCCACCCCCAACCCCACGCTGCCTTCCAGGTTAGGACAACAAAGGACAGGCCTCCGTGATGGGACAACGGCTCTCCCAGAGTGGCTAGTGGCCTTGGCCTGCCCAGATGGCAAGCGCACGGCCTTGGGAGCCGACCAGAGCTCCCGGCATCATCGTGAGTAAATAAAGCTGATGGGGACCAGGAAGACAGGCCCGCGGCCTGGGGGCTCTAGAAGTCTGTCATCACCCTTGTGGGATGTCTTCCGAGGGCCCTGAGCTGGGATCAGGACAGGTGACTCTGAGAACACCGGCCCCTCTGAGTAGGTAACCCTGGGCTTCAACCAGGCTCATCCCGACAGAGTGGGGTGTGTGTGTTGTCCGTCTGTCTGTCTCCCTGGTTCATCGGTCTGCAGTCCGTGGTCACCACCCATCTCCTCAGAGAGATGAAATGGACCCTACCTTGTGGAAAGTGGCTTAAAACCCAGGCCCGAGAGATTTCTGGTCAGTTCTGCCCAGGTGGGTTGTGAGACTCTGTCCAGAGGGCACATGAATGAAGCTCCTGGGCAGAGGTCAGTCCCCCTGTGCACAGGTCCTCTCCCCCACCCCGACCGCTGGATGGCTCCCAGCTGTCCGCCTCCGAGACGAGTCTCATGTCTGTGGAACGCAACGGGGGCTGAGTTGGGCATTGCTGTCCAGACACAGTTACTAGCGCGGTGTGGGGTCCTCCTCAAACTGAGCCGGACCCGCGTGGGTCCCCGTGGCAGCCGCGCCCTTCTCCTAGTTTTCACAGGCTCGGGGGAGCCTCTCCGGGGAGCAGCTGGGACGCTGCACCCTTTCTGGGCTGGTCTGTTCTGATGTTGGTGTCCTGTCCCGGGTCCCCAAGGCCAGCCCTGCTCTGTCCTTCCATCCTAACATCATGGCCTTTGTTCTCAAAAGCCAGGAGGCAGGGCCCCGGCCATCCCCAAAGAAGACAGACATCCCGAGAAAAGCCAAAGGCAAGTTCTTTTCTGCCCCTGGGCTGCCCCGTTCAGAGCTTTCATTGCTGGTGGGGCCGTGCCAGGTGCGGGGGACGCCCTGTCTCTGAAGGACACCCAGTCCCGCTCTGGGCAGACTCTTCTTGGATGGTCTCCGGGAGTCTCTCATCCTCCTGTTGCCCCAGTCCACCCCCCACCAAGACCTGGCCCAACTTGGGGAGAGGAGGAGGGTGTACAGGGGATGGCAGTGGCCGCAAGTAGCCTGCGGGGATTGGTGGGGGGCAGGGGTGCATTGCGGCGCGTCCCAGCCACGCCGGGGCCATGACGCCCACATCCAGGTTGCCAGCGGCTTTCCAGTTTCTGGCCCTCCCCCCAGGGCAGCTTCACTCATCTATCACTTCCACGGAGTCCTCGTCCTTCCTCTCCTCCGACTGCTCCTCTGCGGTCTCCGTGTTGTCTGTTTCAGACAGTGAGGCCGCCTGCCGCACCCAGTCCCTGTCACTGAGAGGCTCTGGGTCGCATGGTCCGGAGAAGGGGTTGAACCAGTTCAGGGAGAAGTCCCCACCAAAGGTCTCTTTCACCGACTTCCAGCTGCCCCTGTGCTCCCTGGGCTGGTGCTTTCGCTTGAGGCGCTCGATGCCCTGGGGGGACAACGGGATACAGAGGGTCAGCAGGGGTGAGGGGGGCGTGGCGGGGACAAAGTCCAATCTGGTCAGGTCAGGGCTGCGGGGGCCCTGAGGGCCGGTGGGGCACGGGCAGGGTTGGGGGGAGAGGTGGGGAGCGGCACAGCAAGCGGGGGCCGGGGTCTGCCCAGCCTTGCCAAATCAGGCCAGGTTGCTGAGGGGCCCAGGGCTGAGGACTAACAGCCCCTGAGAACACTAAGAAGATGAGCCCTCCCTGGGCATTCTGGGCCACGTCCCCCAGCAGGTGCAGCGGACTTAGCACGAAGAAGGGGTGCAGGCAGTCAGGGGAGAGCGCGGGGTACAAACACGGGGGCCAAGGAAGCAGACTGTGTGCCCAGCATGCGGCGGGCAGCCGAGGGGGGGCGCAGGGTCGCTGTGGGGGGGCCCTGCTCTGGCGGCAGATGCGCCCCTACTCCCAAGCTGCCCACTCACCTGTCTCTGGGCGTCTCAGCTGCCAGGCCACAGAAAGAGGGTGAGGGGAAAGGGGAGAAGCCCGCAGGAGTGAGAGGCATAGTCAGGTCAGCTCTCCAGACCACAGCCCCCTCCACAAAGGCTTTTAGCCCCACCAGGGCCTCTGCCGTCCTCCACCTCCCCTGGTAGCCAGAAGCCAAGGGAACTCGTGGGGTTTGCGAGGCCCGGCCACTGCTCATTCCACCTCAGAAGGACCTCTGAGGACCTCGTTCTGGGCTCTCATCTTTGCCACACAAGAGCCTCCCATAACTGGTATGATCCCTTCTGTTATGCAGAAAGAGAAACTGAGGCACACCCACAGACAGAGGCCTGCCCCATCCTCCGGGCCAGTTCTCCAGCACTCTCTCTTCCCACTTCATCTCAGAGATTTAAGTTTCTCGGTTCTTGAAAAAACCTGTCGTCTGAAGAAGCTGATCTCAGCGTATCTCCTTGGAAGACACGAGGGACAGAGGGCAAACCAGGGAGGGAACTGGGCGGGTATCACCTGAGCCGAATCAAAGGTAACATCACCTCCGTGCTTTTCTGCCCCCGAAACGCACTCTCTTGATCTAATTGCGAGAAAACATCGGCCAAACGCAAATTGGAGTTTACCGGATACCTGGCCTCTGTTCTTCGAGAGGGTCAAAATCTGACAAAAATGCTTGGGAAGCAGACACAGGTGATGCCTGTACGGCAACTGCACGTGCTAAAGTGGTTGATTTTACGTCGTGTGAATTTCATCTCAATTAAAAAAAAGGGGGGCGGGGGCGCCTGGGTGGCTCAGTGGGTTAAGCCTCTGCCTTCGGCTCAGGTCATGATCTCAGGGTCTTGGGATCGAGCCCCGCATGGGGCTCTTTGCTCAGCGGGGAGCCTGCTTCCTCCTCTCTCTCTGCCTGCCTCTCTGCCTACTTGTGACCTGTCTGTCAAATAAGTAAATAATAATAAAAAATCTTAAAAAAAAAAAAGGTGGGGGGCGGAGTTCATGAAAGACAAAGACGGAGGATTCACAGATTGGAGCAGACGACACAGATGGGACAAGCGAGGCAACGGGACAGACAAGGGGCTCGGTGGGGCACCTGGAGAAGCCGGAAGGTCTGTTAAGGGTCTCGCATCCATAGTTTCCCAGGTTTTTTGTTTGTATTATGTTTAGATGAAACGGTTACACGTTGAAAGGCCGACGGAGGCGCGCACAGGAGCTTCCCGTGCGATTTCTGCCGCTTTTTTTTTTTTTTTTGTAAGTTGTAAGTTAGGTCACAACAGGTTAAAAAAATAATCGGAGACACACAGATGTGAGCAAGAGAGTCTTGAGCACTGAGTGACGACATGACAAGCTGGGAACAGTCGAGACGCCCGCTCAGGATGGCTGAGTCTGCCATTCTACAAAGTGTAACACAACTCAGCTCCGAAAAACGGTGTTGATACAGTTCCAGGGCGCCCTGGAGAATCCTGCCCCTGGCGACAAGGCGAGGAAGCCAGGGTGGTTGGACGCGACATCATGGGACCTGCGGGTACCTTTGGGGATGGGGTCGGGGGTGATTTGTACTAATTTCTGTGGACTTCTCATACGTCCCCAAGCTTTCACCAACAAGCGGGTGATACTGTCATGATCAGAACAGAAGAGCTGTTTCAGAAAACAGACCTTGCTGGCAACTCCTGAGGGAGCCTCGCCTAGGTCAAGGGCACCCGATGTTGTCGGTGCCCACGGACCGGCCCCTCTTCAGGCCTCCCTGCTTAGCGGAAGCCTCAGGGGCCACTGAAGACACTTGCTTTGGGGGATGTTGCGTTCCCCTCTCAGGCAACGCTTTGCAGCCGGTCCAGAGAGGCATCTGAAGCATGATTTCAGGGAAGCTGGGACATCCTCAGGAGGCAGCGCAGGCGACAGAGGGGGCATCCAGATCAACTGTGTGCACGCTGGCTCAAAGCCATGATTGTGGGGTCCTCACAACCGCCCTGAGAGGAGCTGGCTGTTGGTACCGACAACTTGGCAAATAGGACAACAGAGGGTCTGAGAGGCCATTACGGTGGCCAAAACTTGTTCTGCTGGTCGTTGGAGCCCGGGTGAGAACCGGTCTCTTCCTTCCGCCCAGGGCGTTTTCAGTCCTCCTACGAATTCTCACTCTACCCATGCTGATCACCAAGGCAGAGGAAAAAGCCAAAGGCGTGCCGAAGGCAAAGTCCTTCGGTGGGAGGTTTGCAGGGACAACAGTAATACCCACGTCAGGCCCACGCGAGCAAGAATGGTTGACTCCTGGGGAGGACGGCACGGCCGGAGCCAATAGCTCTTGTAAGGGAGGGTGTGGCTGGGGGCTTCTAGGCCCCCCTCCCCCAGGATGACACATGAGCTGTCATTTGCGCACAAACACACCAGACTCCCCAGAATGAACGTACCAGGGCACAAGCTCCCGAGGAAGGCAGAGACCCCAAGCATAGGCTTTGTAAGGACTCCTCTGAGACCCACGGAGCAAGAGCTCATTGTCCCCCTGCCCCGCCGACTCCCCACATCATCAGATGGCGAAAGTCGGAGACGCTGCTGCCCATGCCGCGTCCCTCCTCCTTGGACAGCCGGAGAACATTCTCTCTTCATCTGTCATTTCACATCCTTTTACCGTGACCCATAACAGGCAACACTTTTCTGTACAAGCGGACACTGCCGTCGACAGTCTCATGACAGTGGTTTGAAGAGCAGAGGTCTGGCAGCGCTAGCGTTCATGGAAGCCACGCCGGGTGCCAGATGGCTTTGTCACAGCTACGGTCATGACTCTCATTTGACCCTCGCTGTGACCTTGTGATTCAGACGGCCTCCCTGGTCAGCGACTGCGCCAAGTCACATGCGAAGGAAGTCGCTGAACAGGGACTTGAACCCGAGTCTGAGGAGGGCCAGAGCCTTGGTGCCCGGTCGCCAGGCTGCATAAGGTCAGCAGCAGAGAGGTTTGGGGCACCCTTATGTCCACGTGTCAGAACATGGGGTGCCCCCGGGGGCTTCTGCAAACACTCCTTCCTCCTTAGCTCCCGTGTGTGCGTGGATGGGCTCCTGGGGTGACTTTGACTTGCTGGGGTGCTCACGGCGGTCGTGCCACCAAGGACTTGTTTTCCAAGGGAGAGGGCAGGGGAACGAAGCCTCCACCTAGGGACACAGCAGACTGGCCAGGCGCTGGTTTCCGTGTCACCGTGGAAGGTGGCTTGTGACTTTCTTGGCAGTCGAGCCCGGATGAGCAAAACTGGTCATTCCAGGCATGTCACTTTGGTTCTTTGGAGACGAAGTATTCCAGAGAGGAAATGGGGTGACTAACAGGAGATGGGACACCTGCGTTGCTACCCAAACTCACTCTGGGGGCACGAGGTCACCAAGCCTGGGCACAGAGGCGGACATTTGCCCGGAGGGAGAGGCCTTTTGCATGTTCAGCCCGGATGCTAGAAGCACACGCTTGAGGTCGATGGCTGGGAAGGAGTCACCTAATCCAGCTTGCCATGTGGCCTTCCTTTCTCTTTCCCTGCCACGCTCCAGGGCCCACGCTCTGAAAGACCACGGCTGCCACAGGCTCATTGTCCAGGGGTGTACCTCCCAGCACCACCAGAGCCCCTGTGCCAAGGCCGAAAGCCTGGGCTGTCTTTGTGCAGAGACACATCCTTTCTCCTCGGCCATCTGGGAAGACTGGGGGCCCTCAGGGATGCCCGCTTCTTCCTGTGTGGACAGCAGGCTGTGGGCTGGTCACCCTACTGCCGACGACAGCCCCATCCCTGGTCCCTGAGCTCCCGCCAAAACGTCTCCCGTTCCAGTGAGAGGGAGCAAGGAAAACCACAGGGAACCTGGGGTTTTCCTAACTTCCGAGGGCATTTCCCTCTGGCTGAAGAGAGGGAGACCCACACAGGATGTCAAAAGCAGCCTTGTTCTCTGGGGAGGACAGGCCTAGGACGCCAGGTTTAATGATGAATTTCTATGTTTAGGACTCAATAATAAAAAAAAAATCAATACATTTTCAGTACCATCTACTGCATTCCTCAGACATCCCATGGGAAAAGAACCAACCTGGATCACTTAAAAAAAGAAAAATGCCTTGAGGATGGAGTGTTTGGAGGGCAGCCAAATATATAAAATATTCCCCCGCAAGGAATGGCTTCCTGAGGGGCCAGAGCAGGCCAGAGCCTTCGAAACTGCTCTAGTCACTGAAGAGCCACACTTCTTCGCACACCTCGGAGAACCATAAAAAGGGGGGGGGGGAGGAGCCTGTGGGAAACAAATGCTACAAACTAGATTTAAATATAGCATTAAAAAAAAAAAACAACAACCCACCAAACAAACGCTCCAGACCTCAGCCTTGACTTCAGAGCACAAGAGAGGCAAGCCAGGGCTGACTGCCTTGGGGAGGGTCGTGGAGGTCTCTGGTGACATGGGAGGGATGAGGACGAGCTCCTCAGAGCGCTGGGACGGTCAGTGGAGGTTTCCAGCGCCTTCCTCCAGCTAGACACCGCTTTCTGCTGGGTGCGCAGAGGGAAACGGGTCCCTCCCCCGGGGCCCTGCGCTCCAGCAAACTCTGCGGCCTGGAAGGCTTTTCTGTAACCTGGGATTCAGGCAGCAGAGAGGCTGGGGGTGGGTGGGGTAGGCTCGGTCAAGGGCGGGCGGCTAACGGGTCCTTTAAAGACAGCGCATCGGACACTTTGTTCAAGAGGAGGAGCAGAAACAAGTAGCCTTTAGGAGCAACGGAACAAAGGCCCCACGGCAGCCAGCGCAGCTCGGCCCGAGGGCAGCACTGC